>QXCR01000212.1:0-40057 GCA_004380135.1 Stemphylium vesicarium
TCCTCGTTGCTTGTTGTTCTTAGTAGGTAGTTTGGTGTCTGTACCTCTATCGTGTCGCTGTCTGGTGGCATCTCGTTGTTTTAGTGTTGCTTGTTTGGCTGGGTGGCTTGTGCGGTAGGTGGTCTGTGCTTTTGATTTTTTCTGTTTCTGAAACGTGTACCGCTTGCTGTACGCGCTGTTGTCTCGACAGCGCGCTGGCTGCACGGCTGCGCGATAGCTGGAATCGATTTCTCTAGGTGGATTTACTCGAGTTCAGGTGAAACTTGACTGGTTCCGGAAAATCAAAGTTTGTTGTGTTGGCGTGCTCCTTATAGATTAGCACCTAATAGCGCTTAAGATAGTAGAAGTAGTCTTATATATTATTAATAGTTATCTTACTTATATATAGTTGCTTATAGTACTATATTATAGTTAATATTATAGATAGCTATATATTCTAGTAGAACTTTATACTTAGTAAGTAAATTCTAAGAAACTCTAAGATAACTTTAAGTACTCTCTAAAGTAGACTTAATTTAACTATATAGCTCTAATACTATATTTATTTTAGTAATAATTAGAGAGATTAAAGATATAATATTTACCTCTTATAGTAGGCCTAATTTAGTCGCGTAACCCTAACGCTATACCCGTTTAGATAATAATTGGGCCTAAGCATGCGCGTCCTATTAGTTAGGCGTATAAGTATATCTTTAATAAACGCGTAAAAAGATAGAATTAATAAAATAACTCTAAGTAGCTAAAGCTATTACTAGTTATTAAAGACTATAGTAACTAATAGTATTAAGGTTTTTCCTCTATCTATAAGTAAGACTACTAGTAATAGACTACTCTCTTATATAATAGTATTAAGAGCGTATTTCTAATCTAGTAATTTATACGTAACTAGCTAGCTATTAGGTATATAGAGTACCTGACGGACTGCGTCCGTAAGCCGCTCCTCTCTATCTTTCTCGCCACTGTACGATGCAGCCAGCTTGGCTCTCTTCTGCCTCTGCTCCGGCTCCGGCTCTAGCTCCAGCTCCTGCTGCTTTCTCTTGCCTGCCTTCTCTTCTGCTAGTGCCTTTCTTGTCTTGGTTTGCTCTAGCCTAGGATAGACGCTGGAGATGCTGGAGGTGCTGGAGGTGCTAGGCAAGCCAAGGAAGGCATGCCATGCAGAGCTGAGTGTACGAAACACCTCAATCGAGCGCACACTGAGGCCCTGGACGATATCTGCCTGCACAGCGTATGCCACTAGGCCGATGGCTGTAGATCGGCCATTCTGCAGCTCTACTGGATCCTCACCATCCTCATCCGAGCTGCTACCCTCTCCCTCTGCGTGGTACGCTGTACCTTGCTGCTGCTTGTTGTAGCCAGTAGCAAACCGCTCGCCCACTACTTCACGCCCAATGCCAACAGCCACCTGGCGGTAGTCAGCCATGGTCAGGCGTGTGCCTAGTCGCTCAGCCGTCTCGGCCGTCATGATACGCGTGAGTCGACTGGTATCCCATGGCCCATGCTCATCAGCCCAGAGGTAGTCACTTGCAGCAGCCGTAGCCAGCTTGCCTAGGCTACTAAGGAGCAGCGCGCGCACTGGCCGTACGTACAGCAGGTACGCAGTCATCAGCTGCCCTACTGGCTCTGGCAGGAACCGGGCGATTACCTTAGGCCGATCCCATTGAGACTGCGTCTTGTAGTAGCGAGTAACTACTATAACCTGCCCATCTATTACGTACAGATTGCGGTCCTATAGCACGCCATTGCGCCATCGTACGGAGAGCAGCTCTGGCCCACGAGCAGGCTGGCCACCTGTGATATGAACAGCCAGGCAGAGAAGGTCGAGGAAGCGCTCTACACGCCTGATATACTGGCGTACGGCGCGCTCTCTCCACTGGATGCCATGCTCAAGTGTATGGCTGGATGGATGGTCGCGCTGGTCGCGCTGGTCGCGCTGGTCGCGCTGGTGCTGGTAGAGTCTCTGTGCAGCTGGAACGTTGGCTAGCCTCTCCAACATCCAACGCTGGCCTGCCTGCAGTTGGGCAGGCGATAGAAAGGAGACGCCACGCTGCGCTACAGAGATATCGTCCTGGATAGCTGCTAGCTTGGTGGAGAGCCGGCTAGTCTTCTCTATTACCTAGAGTAGCTCTTCCTAGAGTAGTCTCTCTACCTCTACTACTATCCCTTACGCTAGTCTACTTAGCTACTATAGTACTATTAGCTAGCTCTTAATAAAGTATGTCTACTAGTCTCTAGACTACTATATATTACTAGTAATACTACTTAGTATATATAAAGAGATAAACTTAATATAAGAGAGTAAACTTAGTATAATATTTAAAGAACTATAAAAGCTATCTATTAAGTAATAAGTACGCTTCTTAAGAAAGCTATATATCTTAGTAATATCTTATTTAGCCTACTTACTTATTAAAAAAAAATCTCTACTATAAGTATATATATATAATAGATTAGTAAGCTAAGTAGAGAAGAGAATTAAGCTATAATATATAGCTAGCTAGTCTCTATATAAATACTAAGAGCTACTAAGAAATAGACTAGACTACTATTAAATAGCTAGTAGTAGACTTTTTAGTAGATAAGAGCTTAGGATAGGCGTAGGATGTACGTACGCTGCTTGGCGGTTGTGGTAGAGCTATCGTGAGAGGAGACATACTGCCAGAGCCGCTCTGCTGCCAGCTTCTGCCTGCCATGCCATGGGAAGAGACGAGCAATGCTGGCCAGTGCTGGTACGGCTGGTGCTGCGGGTGCTGCGGGTGCTGCTGGTGCTGCTGGCAGCGGCTGGCTCTCTCGCATACCTGGCGCAGTTTGCTCCAGGTCAATAGCCACCATACGGAGGCAGTAGCAGAGTAGCCGCGCCCAGAGCCGCGCTGCACGTACCTGACTGGCCTTGTTCTGCATGCGGCTGAACGGGCGTACATCTGGCTCCTGAGCCTTTGGACTGCGTAGCCAGCGTAGCGTCTCAAGAGAGAGCGTGCTAAGCCCTTGTACTGCCTCCTCTACCAGCTCCTCTACTAACTCTACAACGCGCTGCAGCTGCGGCTCGTCGTCGCCTGGCAGGCGGATAGCGTACGCAAGCAACTTCCAGTCTGGGTAGGCCTGTAGGTGCTCGTCCCAGCGCGTCCGCTTGAACCAGCCGGTACGGTCCTTGGCCGACGGCTCCTCGGCCATGCGATGCATCGCCTCGCTATCCTCGCGCTCTAGGGCCTCCAGGCTAGAGGAGAGGAGCGCAAGCCTCTGCTGGAAATCGCCCTGCTGTTCCCACTCTTGCTGCTTGTTGCCCTGCTGCTGGTTGCGCTGCTGTTCGTTGCGCTGCTGTTCGTTGCGCTGCTGCTGGTCGCCGCGCTGTTGGTCGCCGCGCTGTTGGTCGTCGCGCTGTTGGTCGCCGTGCTGCTGATCGCGCTCCTGGTCGCGCTGCTGGTTTTGCGCGTCCTCTTGCACGACAAAGTAGCGGACGTAGCGTCGCTCGCGGAAGAAGGTCTGCACCTTGACAGGCTGCCAGAGCTTCGCAGCGTGCTCTTGGTACGAGACGGCTGTAGGAGATGACTAGCGCATAAGCTTAACATGGTGCTGTTGGTTTACGTGCTGTCGCATCTTCGCGCGACTTGTGCTAATAAAGCCGCAGGCGGCTCTAGCAGCATCTCTCTTGCTGTTGCTGCTGCTGCTGCTGCTGCTGCTGCTCCTGCAGAGGAACGCGTCCTGCGCCGGCTGCAGCGCGTCGAGAGGAGGGCCATAAGGCGCAGGTTGGGTAACGTCTGCTGGCGGCACGCGATGCAGATGCTCGTACGAGGCAATCAGCTCTTTCCTCTGGGATGTAGACGTGTTGGAGTGATGCCACTTGAGATGTTCGTGCAGGCCGTAGACAGCGCAGCGGTGCTGGCGGCATACTAGCACTCTATAGAGAGACTTTAACTAAAGCTTATTTCTAGACTTATAAATAGCTACTAATAGACTTATATATATCTTTTACTTAGAGCTCTAACTAGCCTTTAGTCTTTTAGATAGTATTAGTACTTAATTCTTTAGCTTTTAAAGATATTATATAAGGCTTTTTATTAAGGCTTACTTTTAGCTAGCTACTACTTACTTTACTAATTGATTATAACGCGTTAACCTTTAGTAACTACTTCTTATAAAGAGTTACTAGATAGACTTACTATCTTATAGTAGATTATCTAGCTATTATCTAAAGGCCTTTTATGCTATTGTCACGATCGATATATATACTATCCTATGCACCGTAACGATAGTTATCGTTACTGTACCTTTTTTGGGCACGTACTGGCGCAGTGGCATAGGGCGACGTTTTTACAGCTATTAATAATACTAATTTTATATAATAGGTTAACCTATACGTACGTAATAAAGTAGTAGTTAAGGAGCTTAACGCGTAACGCGTTAATAGAGCTTCGCGGGGAGGCTCTATTAATTAGAATTAAATATAAAATATAAGAGGCTAGCTCTAGAAGCACTTAAGAAGTAGATAGCTAATAGTAAAGCTAAATATATAGTAGATTATATTTAATAAAGAGCTATTAGTCTATTTACGCTAGTAGTTATCTACTTATTGGATAAACATTAGTCTAAGGTGATCTAAGCGTCTATTAGACGCGTCCACCAAGATTCCACTAAGGAGCTCTACCGAAGGGCGTTCAGCCCGTTACAGTTATCTATAGTTATATTAGAGAGCTTAGTAGCTTTAGCTTAGTAGTTAATAAGTTAAAGCTTAATAGTCTTTATTAGTTTAAAGAGAAGCTTCTTAGCTATATTAGAATTAATATACTACTAAAGACTATAGTAGTTAGTAACGTCTTAGTAAATAAATAACTAGGTAAATTAGTTATTAGGCGTATTAAGTATAATAGTGACATGAGTTACTACGGGATAGGACTTAGTAGCTATTCCAGAGGCTGTAGTCATATATGTATGGATCTAGACAGAGATCCGGGCAATGTGCGTCGTGGGTGAACGCGGTAACAGGTGCGCTATGGTGGACGCGGTAACAAGTGCGTTGTGGTGGACGCGGTATAGCAACGTGCGACTCGAGTAGAGTGACGATTGCAGCAGCAGGTAAGAACAATCCTAGGTTGCAGCTAGACTTGTAACTATTAAGGATTAAATGTAAGAAGAATTAAAGGATTAAACTAAGATTCTATTAAATTCTACTATAAATAATGTATATAGTAGGAAAGCGGTGAAGCGCAGAGCAGCGGTCAGGTGTACTACGTGGTACAGTAGTGGAGACATAAGACTGTGATACGTGATACAAGAGGAAAGACTCCAAAACCTTGACAGTAAAGCTTTGAAAACACTTCAAGCATCGCGGCGCTGTCCCCTATGTTTTTCGCTCGACCAGAATGTCTCGTCTAACCATCAAGGATTGGCTGCGCTGTTGCGTGAGTTGAAATAATTAGCTCGTATCCGCAAAAAGACTCCAAATAGGATGCACAGAAGGGACGTATTCTTGTAGGCGGGGTAGATCCGCTGAGAGCGAACTGCAGTCTAAGTGCGCGTTCGAAATCAACCATAGCTCGAAACATGCTCCATACGCTTGCCGGGCTGAAGCAGCTCTTGTAAGTGAAATGTTGTAGGTACGTCTAAGAGAACAGGGTAGCGCGTTTGTCAAAGAGCAAGGATCTGATTTTGATAAAAAGCTCGATACCGCATTAGGAAATCTTAATCTAAACGAGATGTGACTGCATTCTTTGTTGATACAAAGGAAAATGGTACATAGGCTATGCTCTCCGATACCAACACATGTTTCCCACAACACTATCACTTCTTCCTGCCACCCACCAAAAGCCCCTTCACCAACTTCGCCAGGCCGGCCAGCCCAGGGCCAGAGTAAACGTAGAAGCCACAGGCAAAGACGACAACATTGAAAACAACATAGGCGATTAGGAAACCGAAGTTCCTCCAGCGATTGTCGTAGGACATGTTCAAAGCGGCCAGGTACACATCCGCGACGGCGTATTGACAAAATTGGCAGTCCTGAGTTGCGCCCGGATTATACAAACTAGCCATGCTAGCATTCGCGAAGGCACCCGCAAACTCGCCGCAGGTCTGGCCATCGGGTGGCTGGAAGATACTGATCTCAGCTTGAGCGCACTGAACAGGTACGCCCTGGGTACCGGTCGACATCATTGTGGAGACGAGCCATGTAAAAGGACTGACGTAGTAGGCGAAGTGCCAGAACCCAACTAACTGTCGAAGAGGCTGTAACACTCCGCTGAAAGCAAGAATGAAGGTGTAAAACAAGATAGTGAGCATGGCAGCTGTCTCGGCGTTTGGTGCGATTACGGCAATAGCTTGCGAAAAGGTTGCGTGATAGATCTGATAGACGGAAAAGACAAGATACATGAATGCACCTCGACCTTCAGATATGTCGCGCCACCAGCCGACGGGAAAGTACCAGCAAAGAAAGCATAGGCTGGAGATGACGAGATTGAAGGGGATCTCTACCAGCACGTTTGCGATAACGAAGACGCTCCAGTGATACATGTTGGAATGCTTTTCGCGGACGTCATAAACCTTGCGAAGTTCGATCAGACGGGGTTGTACAAGGACCATCAAGATAAGGCAAAGTAGCAGTATCATGAAGACTGAAAACACCTTGTTCTGGAGTCCTTGGACCGAATTAGACTCTTTGTAGAAGGTGAAGCCCATGAAGAGTCCTCCAATGACATTGATGGCAAGCTTGCTGTTGATGTATCCAGGAGAGCGCCATTGCTGAACGAAGAGTCGCTTCTGAACGAGGAGATACTGGTACAGCCATGATGTCGCGAACTGGCGAGTTGGCGCTCCTGGCGTCTGGTTTGAGGAGCTACCTTGTGACTCAAAATGACGGATGCGATCTTTTACAACAGTGCGTTCAGACGAGGTTGCCCAGACAGAAGGCCAGTCGAGTGTTGCATGTCCTGTTGCGCCCGCACCAATCTGTTCAAGGATGTACTCAGCCGGATTGGCACCTTCCGGGCATCTGGGTGCACCATAACTCGCAAAATATCCGAGAACTGTTTGGGAATCTGGCCCTAGATCTCCAAAGTAAACAGTCTTTCCGCCACGAGCGAGCAACAACAGTCGATCAAACTGGTTGATCAGGGTCGCAGAAGGTTGGTGGATGGTACAGAGAATTGCTTGACCCGCATCTGCAAGATCGCGGAGTAGTTTGACGATAGACCACGCCGATTGCGAATCAAGGCCAGACGTTGGCTCATCAACAAAAATGAGCAGAGATGGGCGCGCGACAAGCTCAAGCCCGATCGTGGTACGCTTCCTCTTCTCTGCGCTGAGACCCTTTGCCGGATGTCCAATTATGGCCTCAGCGTAGTCTTCTAACCCAAGAATAGCCATGACCTTCTCGACATACGCATACTTATCGTCGAGGGGTACCCCATGCGGTTGGCGGAGGGACGCGGAAAATTGCAAGGCCTCGCGGATCGTCATCTCGGCCACGTGGATGTCTTGTTGTTGTACGTAACCAGTGCGTCGCTGGAAAGAGTCGTCTAGGGGCACGCCATTGATTGTGGGATCACCGGTCACGATACCGACTCCACCAACACGTTGGGCGAGAACGTTGAGTAATGTCGTTTTTCCAGCACCAGAAGCGCCCATAAGTGCTGTCAGCGTGCCTGGCTCAACAAAACCCTCAACGTCGGATAGCAGTCTTCTCGTAGTTCCCTTGATGTCGATGTCGTAGTTCAGTTGCTTCCACGAGAAGATATCTCTGCCGCCCTCAATATTGGGGGCGTTTTCTCTGGTTATGGTCTTCTCAACGGATCCAGACACGTCGGATTCACCGCTCTCTTCATCCCTTGATTTAGATAAATCCAGAGATGCGCCTTTTCGAAAGACCATCTGGGATGAAGATGCATTGTTCGACTGATTAAACTCGGTAATGGCGGCATAGAGCATGGTGAAAGCAAGAAAGAACGCGATCGATATACCAAGGTTCCGCCACACATGGCCGTAGTAATAGCTCAGCGATAAGGCGATATAGTCGTCTCCGGATACAAATGGCTCCCCTGGTCTAGCTCCGACTGTAGCACAAACTTGATTCCGCTGACTCACGTCTTCGTATCCAGGGCCAGATGGCACCAACTGTTCGCAAGGTGCTTGTCGTCCGTGGAACTCGATGGCCATCAAGGCCTCGATTGTGTAGTAGATGGGGTTGATATAGGATATCCACTTGAACCAAGGATGCATGGATGGCCGTGGAATAACGTACCCGCCATACATAGCCAGTGGAAGTAGAGATAGTCCTGAAACAGCCAACGCTGTGTCGACAGTCCTACAAAGCGAAGCGATAATACGAAACCAGGCCGTCATCGTCACCGTGGTGAGATAGGTAAAGATGACGAAGAGGAAGAACGGACCGGCTTCCTTCTTTAGGCCAGCCATGAAGTACACAATGACCGTAAAAAGCATGATATTTAGAACCTTGATCGGGTATTGCGACACCATCGTAGCGATGGCATCAACGTACGGATGGTACATGCTGTACAAGTGGTGCTTCTCGACAATCGGTCGCTGTGAGAATTGCGCAACGATTTCGGCAAAGTTTATGATGATGTTGAAAAGAACGATGAAGAAGATGATTCCACCTTTGGAGAAGAAACCACTTGTTCCAGGGTCTATCTGATAGAACATCGATCCCATGATCAGTGGAATGATCACCATCGTCGCTGTGATAGCACAAAAGTATGCATATTCGCCTCGAATCCTTTGGAGTGATCGTTTGAAAGTTGAACTGAACTGCATGCCAAGATTCAACGTGTATGGCGAATAGACACGAGTACCGCGAGCTCTCTCGGCGGATCGGGCGGTCTTGAAACGGTTGATCTCTTCGTGGTGGACGGATTTGGCGTTCTCGATGTGCTCTTCAATAGCATTTCTTAGTTTGGCATAGTCTTCGCTCGACTTCCATCGACTCTGGAATTCCTGGGCGGTACGTGGAACCTGGTTCTGGAATCCTTCACGCACTGATCGAGAGGTCAGGTCTGTCATCGAAACGAGGAATTCTGCTACGGTTTGACGTGCGGGGCAGAAAAACCCCATGTCTTCGAAAAAACTCTTCGCTGCGTCCAGGCTCCCGAAATAGATCTGACGTCCCTCGTGGAGAAAGAGGATCTTGTCGTAGGTCTCCGCTAGCGAGTCGCCGGGTTGATAAAGCGCGGAAATCGAAATGTTATCGGTGAGATCGGTAGCGACCCGCAAAGCTCTGGCAAAGTCAAGGGAAGTCGAGCTATCAAGTCCCTATCTTCGTAAGCCAATGCTAGATGTTGAGCGACGCAATGGTCTTACCTTAGTTGGGTTGTCCCAGCAGGTAACACAGGCTCGTGTTAATAACTGTTCTCACGTTAGAATCATCGCTTCAGGAATCTGTACTGAGGGACGCTCACCATTTCAGCGATAGATACCCTGCGTCTTTCACCCCCTGACACGCCGCGCACGAAGTCGTTTCCTACGCGTGTTTGCGCTGTATGTCTCAGTCCAAAGATGGCCATTAGGACATTTTTAACACCTGTAATGTATTGCTGCCGCGATATTCCATCCATGCGTACTCGGGGAGTCTTCGTGCTGGCAGCAAACTCCAAGGTCTGCGACACTGTGAGGTAGGGAAAGTGGTGATCAATGGCGTCGTTGAAGGACAGCATGCTTGCGAACCGTTGGCGCATAGTATCCAAGCTGATCCCACTGTAGCTGATGTGTCCAGACCATCTCCTAAGTCCTTTGATTTGTCCAGAAAGCGTTCTCAGCAACGTCGTGCATCCACTACTTGGTGGCCCAAGGACCAACAACATCTCGCCTGGGGCGAGAAGCCCATCAATGTCATGAAGAATACGCTTCTCTTGTGGCTTTCGAGAGAGACTGCGTGCAATCCCGAACAAGGCAGAGAAGATAGATAGTGCGTCCTTTTGTGTGGCTCTGCCGATATCGTCACCATAGACGGAGACATCCTTCCAGCAAAGAGTTACGTGAGGTGATATGGGACCGGCCCCGTCTTGGGTTCCTCGATCGATAGCAAGAGCGAGAGTTCTCTCAAGTGTCCAGCCTGAAACGTTGGAGTACGAAGTCAGCATATGTATCACAATCAGTTCGTACTTTGGTATTACTTACCAGGGTCGTCAACATCGAAGGGATCAATCTTCCGATCCGGATCGTGTGCGGCATGAGAGACTCGCCGGACAAGGCGAGCGACTGCTTCCGGTGAAAGATCTGCTTGGTCTGTAGGTATAGGACAAGCAGTTCTCTCATCGTCATTTTCTTTTCCGGCATCAAGTGACATTGTCAAAGCGGTCGAAAAGACCCTGGCAAAGGTAACGGTGCGATGGCAGATGAGGCCGTTGACTTGGTAGGACAACCATATCTATATATCATGACACAATGACGCTCATGAGAGGTCGCCATCCTTTCCTGACACAACGACAACAATAAGATCCAGTCTCAAAGTTTGATTCCTGACGTCAGAAGGATTGTGGTGCTCGGTAGCCGCGTAAGGGAATAGTGGGTCTGTCCTAGCGCCATGCAACTTCTCGGCTCCGAGATTTCGGGCAGACCTTCTCTTACCCTTTAATATTCCCGAACCCCTCGGATATCCCTAAAGAATTAGTCTTGCATACCATGGATGCAGGTAGCAAACTGATGAGAACTTGTGACACTTGCAAAGCTCGGAAAGTTCGTTGCAGTGGTATCAGTGAGTTGTTTACTAATCAAAGTCTGGCTGAAGGTCGGAAACTAATGGCTCGACAGGACATCCAGGGGCTACAAATTGTGTAAACTGCGCGCGTCGCAACGAAGAATGTCGCTTCAGCCCTATCCGCGTGCCGAGAAGACGAGATGCAGCAAGACCTCTACAGAACGTCACCGAGCAGGCCCTGGGGAGATCTGATGCGAGGGCTGATGACGACTCAGTAGCCGCTAACGTTTGCCACTGCGCTTTCTCGGGCATGTCAAAATATGACGGCCTCCAAGAGCTGTATGTTGACAGGCTTCTAGCCACTTCCGAGAAGACGGGCGAGATTGGCGCTCAGAGCCCGAGCCTGCAAGATCTCGGTGTGTTCGGTATGTACATGGAGTCGCTACCCCAACTTGTATGATCTCAGCTCAATCATCTCCGAACAGGAAGCGAGTATAACCTGAGGATCTTCCCAGAGCCTCGGTTGAAGGCGCTGGCGATCAAGCTTGGTCACGACCGCGTGTCTCAAGCTCGTGCGAAATTGGTCAATATAGTTGGGGAACGTATGCGAACCATCGAGCGGGTACCAGCTCCTGCACTGGATTCCGACCTCGTCCGAGTCTTTGATAACAAGAAAGAGCACATAGCGATCTGTATTAGAGGTAGGCCGTCATTCTCCCAGTGAATGTGTTCCGATATTGATCGGTCAGCTTACTTCGAACACATCGACCCAATACACCCCTTTCTCGACAGGCAGCAATTCGAAAGTGTTGCCCTCGGCTTGCATTTGAGCTCGAAGCTGGCCAGCGACAAATCATGGTCCGCCCTTTTTTATGCTGTTCTGGCGCTGGGATCGCAGTACCACGACGGAGGCAGCTACGAGCCAACTAAGAGCGGGAGCTGGAGATTTTTTGCCACGGCGCTGGCGATCTTCCCCGACTTGTTGATCAGCAGAACCACTCTGAACACTGTTCAAGCTTTGACTGCCATGGCCATATTCGCGTCCAACGTTTCATGTCTACAAATTGAGTATGCGATGGTTTCCGAAGGCGCCAAGAAAGCACAAACGTTGGGGTACAATAGGTCGACAGCGCCCGGGGACGATCCGCGCAACCGTACGTTCTGGGTGCTGTATTTCTTGGAAAAGAACATGTCCTTCAATATCGGCAGGAGTTCCACCATCATGGATTCAGACATCAGCAGTGCTATACCGACCCGAACGCTTTCATACAGCGGCATATCATTTGATTGGATTCGAGCATCGATTCGCATGTCACGACTTCTCAGTCGCATATATGCCTCTCTGTTTTCAGTCAGCGTACGCGGCAGACCAGCGGCCTATTACCGCGCAACCATCCATAGCCTCAAGTTGGAGTTGGATGCATGGACAAGAACTATACCGTTAGAATTTCGACCTGGGGAACCAATACGCCCGTATGCCATGAAAACCCTTCAGGTGGCTGACCTCAGTATACGACTTCACTATCTGTATCATGGTAGCATCTTACATCTCGACCGTACTGCTCTGCAGTTAGAGGAAGATTCCCACGCTCAATTTGAACTTGTAACCAGCATCATGCGTACGGCTCGGACGGCCTTGGAGCTCACGAAGTACATCGATGTGCAGCCATATACGCCAATCTGGTAGGATGAACGAGTTTGATACTCTTCGGCTGGCTAACCACCAACAGGATTCTTGCAAGCGTTCCACTTGCAGCATTTCTTGTCCTTTTCGATCTTGTTGTTGATAACCCGACGCATCTCGAAACCGCCGCTAATTTGGCCATGCTCGATGTTGGCGGTGGCCACTTCAGTGGCGTGGAATATTCCTCACAAGGAACACTTCCGGGGTCGATCGCTTCAGAGTTCGCGCAAATGGCGCGCACCTATGTTCGGGAACAGGAGGTGTCGGAGATCAACAGAGGCGTAGGTTTGTCTGATATGCCCGCTAGCGGTATTACGTCGAGTGCGGGGCTGTTAGAATCAGTGAGCTCTGAAGCATCATTAGCCTCTGTCTCTTACACCGACTTGCAGCCTTTTCCTCTTGGATGGAATCTTCGTAATGATGATGGAGCAATACCTGAAGCTGAAATGCTGGACTTGTTTGGTTCTTTCTATCCCTCATGGGATGACAGTGGAACTTACAACGCGTTGGATATCTGAGCTTAATCCTGCACCGTTGTGGACTGATTGTAGAGATTACCATTGTAATAGATATTTGCAGCCTTCGCTTGCTTATGCATCGTTCTGCCTGTCCGTAGCTTTGTGTGAAGCTGTGCCGACGATGAACGAGTAGATTTTAGTTTGAGAACCTGTCTGTGATGTGTTTCTCTCGTACTTGGAACGCATTCCTTCGTGCAGCGATCGTTGGAGTATACTAGGACATGACAGCGAGTCCGAGGTAAGCGGAACGGGTAGACACTAGAAAGCGCCGCGGATTCTGGAACCGAACATTGGACGGCAGCGTAGTGAAGATGGAATGTTAGTGAAAAGCGTCACTATCACGTTCGTCACAGCAGGGAGACGCTGCTATTCTGGTGTGGATATTCGCGCAGATGAATGTGGCTGGGAACACTGGTGCTGTGCCGAGGCCGCCCCCCCTTGTACCTAACCTATAGGACGCGCATGCTTAGGCCCAATTATTGCTGAAATCGGTATAGCGTTAGAGTTACGCGACTAAATTAGACCTGTTATAAAGAGTGAGTATTATATCTTTAACTCTTAATTATTACTAAAATAAGTATAGAATTAAAATTATAAAATTGAATAAGGCTTATTATAAAAAGTCCTTGGAATTAATTTAAAATTTCTTAGAACTTCTTAGAGTTAACTGTCAGGCCGGGTCAGGCTAGATGACGATATATACTATCCTGCACCATGATCAGTAGTTCACTGATCATACGTACCTTTTTGGTTGCATTGCGTAGTGGTGCAGGGCTGCGTCCTGACAGCTAGGCCTAAAATAAAAGGTGTTTTACTTTTTTACTAGAGAATTTTAGCGTATTATTTTAGAAACTAAATAGCTCTAGCCTTACTAGATTAGAGCTTTGTCAATGTAACATCTTAAACTCTTTATATATAGAAATATTATGTCAAAGTTTAAGAAATCTTTAATTAGTAGATTTAGAGTTATTAAGCCTTAGATTAATGATTTTCCCTAGTAAAATAAGGTGTCCCGCCAACCCGTTGTTACGACCCGAAGTCAAAACGCTTACGACCACGCCGCAACCACGCCGCAACCGCGCCGCACGAGCAAGACCAGGATGGCGATCCTGCAAAATGCTGACTATTAGCAGTCACGTGACCGATTACTACGCTAAGGACTATTACTAGAAGTAATTACAACTACTATAACTATCGCTAGAAGTAATTACAATTATTATAACTATTACTAGGAGTTTTACCCTACTATTATTAGGAGTTACTATAACTATTATATAAGTATATAGCTACTAAATAGCGTACTCTTATAGTCGCTATATTTAACTTTAAAATCTAAGAATTAGTACTTAATTCTTAAACTCTTAAGTTATATATTAATCTTTATATTATGCTTAACTTATCTCGTCTATCACGCGCCTAGCTTATTCCTAAGAACTAACCCTAGGACCCTCTAAGGACGGACCTTTATATATAATACTTTATAACTCTAAATCTTAAAGACGCCTACTATCGTATATAAATTAAATTAGGAGATAAGTAGAAAATAGCTTTTTAAACTTAATATAGGTATTTTAAGTACTTAGTTATAATTTTTAGGCTTATTAACGCTCTAGTAAGCTTTAAAGTCTATATTTATAGGGCCCTAAGTAGGTATTTAGATTATATATATGTAGTATATCTAGATAATATACTCATATATACCCACGAAGACGATATTGCGCTACACTAGCGCGTAGTACGCGCTATACTACAATTACTAAGAGAAACCGAGTTATTTGTAAATTTAAAGAAATGCACTTTTACGGCTAGCGAGGTGTATTTTCTAGGGTTTATCGTTATAAGGTAAGGCGTACGCGCTAATCCTACGCGCGTTAAGACTATTATATAATAGCTAATACTTATTAATACTAAGAAGCTATAGTTCTTTTTAGACTTTATAAACTTCTATTAACACTATATTAAGTATTATACTATAGAAATAGCACTCCTTATAGATATTCTTAAGAGGAAATAAGTATTCTATTAGAATAAGGCTATAGATACTTCTTTTATAAAGCTAAAGAAACACTTTATATATACGCCTATTATACGCTATTTTAATAAGACACTTCTAATCTATATTAAGATAGATACGTCTACGTTTACTATCTTAGGTATGCTATTATAGTTATTTAAAGATAATAAGTAGTACTTAGTTACTTTTATTTTAGGGAAAGTCTAGAATATAGAGTTAAATTATAAGGTATATAATCTAGAACTACTAGCTATTATATATAGCTTTAAGTAGTAGTAGTACTACTTAGAGGGTATATAGTATACTATTTAAGTTTTAACTAATTATAATAACTTACGCTTAATCTACGTAGTATAGAAGCTTAACTCGCATTAAGTACGCTAAGCTCTATATCTAAGAGCTTTTAATTTTAAAGTAAAGTACTATCTAGAAAATATTAACTCTATAGATAGTCTCTCTAGAAGAGTAGATTATAAGTAAGAAAATCTATCTCTAACTTAGTTATTACCTACTCTATAGAATAAACTTCTAGTAAGAGTAGAGTATAGTAGAGCGAGAGGATCCACGCCCAGGCTTAGTCTAGTGGGCGCGTGTAAGATGTACGTAGCTAACGTTTGTAGAGCTGGGAAGGTCCCTACTACTAGCGCTATGGGATACATACCATGCGTGCCACGCTCACTAGCTAGGGTACTAGTTAGTAGCGAACCTGCGTTAGTAGAGTCGGAAGCTCTAATAGATATTCTACTCTAGTTACAGTAAAGGGACGCCTTTGCCTAGCAGCGGGTTACGGACTCTAATGTTACGGCCCAGCCGCACCAGATCACCTCGAAGCAACCAGAGCCAGTCATCGGTATGACTTTCCGCGTTAGCAGGACGTGCGGCGCGGTTACCACGCCGCATGTCACGTGACTACTTGAAGTGCTTAGAAGTCTTAGCACACTAAGTAGGACTAAGTAGTACTTAGTGATTAGTATCTCTTAGTAGAACTAAGTAACTAAGTAACCTATATTTATTAAGTATATAGCTACTAGATAGCGCACTCTTATAGTTACTATATTCAACTTTAAAATCTAAAGATTAGTACTTAATTCTTAAACTCTTAAGTTATTTATTAATCTTTATATTATACTTAATTTATCTTATCTATTACGCGCCTAGCTTATTTCTAAGAACTAACTTTAGGACTCTCTAAGAATAGACCTTTATACTTTAAATACTCTTAAAATAAGTAACGTAGTAATAGACACTCTAGATATAACTATAGATACTACCTATACCTTAGTATATAGTAATAAGCTTAACTTATACTATAGTAACTATAGTAAGCTTAAAGCTTAGCTACTCTAAGTTAATAGATACCTCTATATTAAAGAAAATAGAATTAATAATAATAATAAAGTTATATAGACTACTATCTTTCTTTATAGTAATATAAAGAAGTAAGCTAACTCTATCTTACGCTAATATATAGATAATAATATTAATAACTAAGATAATATTAACTTTATTAATAACTAGGACGCCTTTAAAGTTAAGATAAAAGAAGTCTTTTTACTCTTTAAGAAATTAGTAGTTATAGAATAGAAGATTTAGAGACTTAGATAGACTAAGTCTACTACTAACTATATAACTAAGTTCTAATAATACTCTATAGTTATTAACTAGAATAATAACGCTTTAATATAGATATATTAATAAGGTCTTAAGCTAACTATACGTAAGAAACTTATATAAAGTAGATCTAATCTTAATATACTTAATAAATTTATAAATAAAGTAATTTAAATTAATAATAAATTATATAAGCTTATACTAGAGGAAAGACTATTTAACTAAGAAACCTATATCTAAGAGCCTATAAATAACTAACTAAGATACTAACTTTAATATTTATACTCTAACTAAGAACGTTAGTAAAGCTACGCATCTTAAGTCTCTAGTATATATACTACGAATAGCTATAAGCCTATGCACCTTAATAATATTAATAAGAGACTAGGTTAGCTAAGGTTTTAGCGTAATAAGAGTAAGAAGCTAATTACTTACTATACCTATAGTAAAGTAGGCTATATAGTATAGAACTATTATAGTAAAAATAAGGTTAAATAATAAGTTAACGTACTTAGAAAGGCTAGTAAACTAGCTAATAAATTCTAGAAAGTTATTATAAAACCTATAATTAAATACTAAGTAGATAGTAAAGAAGGTATTCTTAAAGGAATTAAGAACCTTACTATTACTAGAATAGAACGCCTAGACGACTTACTTATATTAGACGAGGAGTATAATATACTAGAAGAAGACGTAGTAAAGCTACTACGCACTAAGTATAATAAAATAACTACGTTTAAGAAAAAATATTAACTAAGTACGCCTTATGTAAGCCTACTAGAAATAGAGTTATTATTACTATAGATTAATAGCCTACTCTATTACCTTAATAAGGAATTAGTAGACTATACTATAGAAACCCTAAATATTCTATAAACTATATAATAATACTTCTATAATTTAGCCTATAAGGTTAATTAAGATTAAGAAAATATTCCTTTAAAGATTAAGAAGCTCCTACTAATACTAAAGAATTTCTAAGAAGTTAAATAGGCACTATAAGTATAAGATAAATCTATAGTTATATCTTCTAATAAAAATACCTAAGAGATAACTTTATACGCTATAGAATTAGATAGCTAAATAGTTAAGATTCTAGAATAAGATATTTAAGAGTTTATATAATACTCTTAGAATAATAAGCTATTATAAGCTAAAGAAATAGAAAAGTAATAGTTATAAAGCTAACCTTAAGGTAAATAAAAGATTAACTAGATAAGCTAAGATATTATAGTCTAGTACTAGTATAATTCTTATAATCTCTATTATACTAAATTATTATAGACTAGTTATATATATAACTTCTATAAGATCTATTACTTAGAAAAGAAGAGATATATATAGTCTTTAAGAAGAGTATATAGATTTCTAAAGTATAAGATAGAATAGGATATATATATTAAAGACACATGTCTAAAGTACCTATAGGATAAGCGTAAGAATGCTTATTTCTCTAGTTACGAAGACCTATAAGATATTATCTAGATATAAACTATATATAAAATATAATATATTAATAACTCTATCTATAAATATAAGAAGTATAACTAGTAAATATATCTAAGTAGCGTATATAATAAGCACTACGATATAAAAGAATTCTATAGATCTAGAACTAAGTCTTTTTTAGACTAGTAAATAGCTAAGAAGGCCTAGCTAAGAAGATTAATATAGTAAATCCCTTAGAACTTATTAAGTTACTAGTATAGCTTAATAGAGTATAGATATATACTTTAGTAGATTTAGGATTAGAAGCAAACTATATTTTAGCGCACGTAATAGACAAAGCTAGACTTTAACTACTATAGAAATATTAGTTATACTTACTATAGATTACTAATAGATAACTAATACTAAAAGAAAGTAAGATTATATATAAGGTTACTAATATAACGCTTAGTATCTAAGAGTACTAAGAAAGAATAGACCTAGACGTCTTTAGACTAGCTACTTATAATATTATATTAGAACTTCTCTAGCTATAAGAATATAACTTATAGATTAACTAGAAGTTAAAGAAGTTCTTATTTAAATACTATAGACTAGACGCAACTATAAGCTAGCTTATATATTAACTAATTTTAATAATAAATAAAAGAAAAGTTTATAATATTACTAAAGAATAGTAAGCCTTATATAAGAATAGTCTTAAGATATAAGAGTTTAACTTAATAGATACTAGTAAAGTACTTCTAAATTAAGAAGTTAAAGTTTTAAAAAAATATATAACTTCTAATATCTTAAAAGAGTATAAAGAATTTAAGTACCTCTTTATAGAAGTAGTAGATAGTAAAGCTTTACTAAAGTATTAACTTTAGAATTATAAAATTATTTTAGAAAAAGAGAAAACTCTACCCTTTAGGCTAATATATTAATTATTAGAGATAGAACTTAAAGTACTAAGAAAGTAGCTAGATAAGAATTTAAAAAAAGAATATATTAGACCTTCTATATTACTAGTAGGATTTCTAATACTCTTTATACTAAAGAAGAAGAGACTATTAAGAATATACGTAGACTATTATAAGCTGAATAATATTATAGTAAAGAATTAATATTTACTACTAAATATTATAGAACTTTAGAATTAATTATCTTAAGTAAAAATCTTTATAGTAATAGATTTATAAGATAGATACTATCTTATTAAAATAAAGAAAGGTAAAGAATAAAAGATAGTATTCTAAATAAGATATAAATACTATAAATATATTATTATACCTTTTAAACTTATAAACGCCCTAGTAATATTTTAAGAACTTATTAATAATATATTAAGAGCTTATCTAGACATCTTTATTATTATATACTTAGATAATATTCTCGTCTACTCTAAGAATAAAGAAGAATATATTAAATATATCTATATAGTACTAAGGTGCCTAGACTAGTTTAATCTATAACTTAAGCTAGAGAAATATAAATTCTATAAGAAAGAGGTCGCTTTCTTAGGATATATTATAGAAGCTAATAGAGTACGTATAAGTAAAGAAAAGATTAAGATAATTAAGAAATAGCTACTATTAAAAATAGTTAAGAAAATATAATTCTTCTTAGAATTTCTAAATTTTAATTAATAGTTTATTAAGAATTACTCTAAGATTACTATTCTATTAATAAAACTTATAAGAAAAGATATACTATTTATATAGAGTAAAGAAGTAGAAGACGCCTTCTAGACGCTTAAGAATATAAATATAACGCTACTATGCTTCTATATATTCTAATTAGAGTAACCTCTACGCCTTAAGACTAACTTATTAGATCTCGCACTAGAATAATATATTAGCTAATTATATAAAGGCTAATAGTATCTTATAGCCTATTATTTATATAAGCTTTTAGAACTAGAGAAGAACTATAATATTTATAATAAGGAGCTATTAGCTATTATTACCTACCTAAAGTATTAGAGAGTATACGCTAAGAGTTACTTAGAACTTATAATATTCTTAGATTATAAGAACTTAGTTACGTTTATAACTACTAAAGTACTTAATAAATAATAAGTTTAATAATTATAAGAATTAGAATAGTATAAGTTTAAGATTATATTTACGCTAAGAAAAGATAATAGTAGGGCTAGTACTCTTAGCTATAGATATAATATTATAAGAATAAAGATAATTAATAAATCTATAATACTTATACGCTATAAAGATAGATTATTAGAACTAGTAAAGATACTAAATCTAATTATATAAGTTACTAATAAGGTACTAGAAGAATTATAAGAAGTAATTATTAAGTAATACTATAATAACTCTATATATAGTTACCTTAGTATTACTTAAATAATAAAACTTATTAAGCGAAATTATAAGTTTCTATATATAAAGAATAAGGTTACCTCTTTTATCGCTAAATGCGTAGACTATTAGAAGAATAAATATAGTATCTACGCACCCTATAGAGAAATATAAGTAATAGAGCTATCTAATATACTATAGTTAGATATCTCTATAGACTTTATTATAGGCCTACTAGTCTTAAGAGACCCTATTACTAAAGTATTATATAATATAATTCTCGTAGTAGTTAATTATTTTATAAAGTAAACTAAGTATATTACCTTTTACAAAGATTTTACGGTAGTATAACTTACGCACGTTATTAATAATCGTATTATAAAGTATTACGGCATACTAAAGTTAATTATTAGTAATAGAGATAAGCTTTTTACTTTAAACTTTTAAATAGCATTACTTACTATAATTAGTACTAGAAAGAAGCTATTAATAGCTTATTATCTATAAATAGATAGATAAATAAAGTAAATAAATTATATAATAAAAGCCTATCTATAAATCTATATTAACTACTAGTAAAATAACTAGGTTTTACTACTACCTATAATATAGATAGCCTATAATAATAAGCTTTTAGAGTCTATAGGATAGACCCTATTTTACGCGAACTATAGGAGACACCTAAATCTCTTTATACGTATACTACTAAGTCTAAAAATAGAAGTAGCTATTACTATAGCTAATAAGCTAAAGTTAGTATACGAGTTACTATAACGCGAACTTAAAAAGGTATAATACTAGAGTATCTTATATATTAATAAGAAATAAAAAACGGCATCTTAGCTAAAGAGAGGGGATAAAGTTTATCTACTTACGAAGAACCTTCGCACTATATAACTTAGTAAGGGACTTAATAACGTTAAGATTAGACTATTTTTAATTCTTAATTAAAAAGGACTAGTTACTTATATACTTAAACTTCTATTTAATATAAAGATACACCTAAGATTCTATATTAATATATTAGAATTAGTAGACCCTAAAATACTACTCTAGAAAACCTTCTACTATAAAATAGAAGAAGATAATAAATTTAAAGTTAAGAAGATTCTCGCACATTAAATATAAAGTAATAGTAAAGAATACCTAGTTAAATAGTTAGGCTACCCTAAGAGTAATAATACTTAGAAGCTAGATACGAACCTTACGAACTACTAATAGCTTCTATACTAGTACTACTATAATTAAAAGATTTCTAGTAATTAAAGGGTAACCCTTTAAAGGCACTCTAGATACTAGGTAAAAGATTTAGGGTAAGCCCTTTAGAAGGCTTAGTAAACTCTATTACTAACTCCTTCTATTCTAACTTAGAGATTTCGCGTTCTTCGACGGCAATCGCTTCCTCGGCCCGCTTGTCTAGCAAATCCATTTGGAGCCGCAACCGCTCCTCGCGCGCACGTTGCACCCGCAACTTCTTAAGCGCTTTCTTATGCGCTTTTATCGCTGCATCTTGCGCAGCACGACTCTCCTTAATGCGATCGCGCAACTTCTCTTTCTTAGCGGCCAGACGCTTAAATTCCGACTTAGTGACGCGGACGTTGCACTATTAGCTACAATATAGGCACGCGCTACACTTCCCTAACTAAATATAAACTTTACACACACAATTATTCTTCGCGCACGCTGCGCACTTTTACACTATAATTTCCCTAATAGAATTAATAAATTTAGTAAGATAGTAATAATAGATAGTACTATTCTCTAAAGGTTATTTAGGCATAGTAAGATAGGACTAAGGTAGCTAATATTACTTATAACGCGGGGCTACTCTAGTTATAGCGTACTACCTACTACTATTAGGTAACTTAAGGACGAGTTCTAAAGAGAGAGGATAGTATTATAGCCTAGCCGCACTAGATTACCTTAAAGTAACTAGAGCTAGTTATTAGTATAACTTTCCACGTTAGTAGAACGTATAGCGCGGTTACTACGCTATATATTACGTAACTACTTAAAGTGCTTAGAAGTCTTAGCATACTAAGTAGGACTAAGTAGTGCTTAGTAATTAGTATCTCTTAGTAGAACTAAGCAACTAAGTAACCTATATTTATTAAGTATATAGCTACTAGATAGCGCACTCTTATAGTTGCTATATTTAACTTTAAAATTTAAAAATTAGTACTTAATTCTTAAACCCTTAAGTTATTTATTAATCTTTATATTATGCTTAACTTATCTCGTCTATCACGCGCCCAGCTCATTCCCGAGAACCAACCCTAGGACCCTCTAAGGACGGACCTTCACATCTAAGCGAGTAACACGCACTCAAAGCAGCAGAGATGCGCTAGTTTAGCGCATTAACGAAAAGGAAGTCCTAAGATATAATAGCAGGATTTATATTCTAGAGGAACTAGCTATTAGGTAAGAGATTTTATTCTAGAGCTATGACACACGTATAGTAGACTATTCTAGCGCACGTAGGACGCTTAAGCTTATTAGTAGGCTATATTATTAGCTATTACTTAGCTATAATATCTAGAAATACGTAAGGACGTGTGCTATATATTAAAGAAGTAAAGCTCTATAGCATAGTAAATATAGTAAGCTATTACTACTACTAATTCTAAAGAACGTCTTTAAGGAAAATACTCTTAATTTTATTATAGAGTTACTACTAGTAAAAGATAGCTTAGATTATATCTTTAATATAATACTTATAATAGTTAACTACTTTTTAAAGATAGTAATCTATATACTTACTTTAAAGACTTAGGACGTAAAGTAATTTACTAAATTTTACTTTAATTAGATTATCTTATAATATAAAATTTAGAAAAGTATTATATAAGACTATAGTTTAGTCTTTACTTTAGTACTTAAGATAGAAATCTACTACTAATTATTAGTAAAGCGTAAGCTTAATATAGCCTTCTATTTATAAATAGATAAGTAAACTAAGCGCTAGAACTAGACTATAGAATAATACCTTAGAATATTTACTTTAGATAAGTAAGATAACTAAGTTTTATTATTAGTTATAGTATAGTTTACTTATAATAATTGAATTTATAAATTAATAAAAGTAATACTATTTTACTTAGTTTATAGTAAGCACCTCTTGCTCTCTACGTGTAAGGGGCTAGCTCTAGGAGCACTCAAGGAGTAGATAGCCGATGGCAAGGCCAGGTATATAGTGGTTGTATTCGATAAGGAGCTATTAGTCTATCTACGCTAGTATTTATCTACCTACTAGATAAATATTAGTCTAAAGTAATCTAAGCGTCTATTAGACGCGTCTATTAAGATTCTATTAAGAAGCTCTACTAAAGGGCGTTTAGCCTATTATAATACCCCCCCCCTTTAGAGGTCTACCTAGTTTCCTTCTAAAACCCGTCTAGGAGGCGTCCTTTAGCGTCGTAGTATAGTGCTATATAGAATAGCTAGTAGTCTAGAGCTTTTATATTCTTAAGTAGCTAAACTAGCTTAAATAATATTTAGTAGTATTCTCTCTATTTAACCTTATATTTACGTTTAGCTCCTCTTCTAACGTGGCGTTTCTATTCTACTATAATATCTTCTACTACTTATAGCGCTAATAGCTAGGAATTATCTATTTCTTAGCTTAGTAGTCAGTCTAAACTTATAAACTTAATTTAGTTAATATAGAATACTAAGTAGAGGCCTAGAAGTATATCTAGCTAAACTAAGTAGCTATTAATTACTTCTAATACTATATACTTAGCATTTTTCTAGTCTAGCTTCTTTAATATCTATCTAGTATTATACTACTAGTCTAAGCGTAGCTAAACCTTATTACCTACTTAGTATTATTAAGTCTCTTATTACGACTTATTTACTTTTTATTCCTACTTCTACTACGCGCTTACTATACTTATCTAGGCTAACTTAAGGATGCTTTAGAGCTTTAAGATAATCTACTCTACTCTCTTATTATCTAAGTAGTTATTAGGCGTACTTAGGGGGAGCGCTTATTCTTCTAGCGTCTATAGCTATAATAAGTTAACGTTATAGCTATATTATAAGAAGAAAGGCGATATACCTATTAAGTCGCGTTCCTACTATTAATTGCGATTTAAGCTATTAGGTAGAGCGTGGCCTAGTCTGTCTAAGCCTAGTTCGTGAAGAATTAGATATAGGCTTCCTAGACGCTATTTATTCTCTCTATAGCACTATCTATCTAGGGGTAGTACGCTATTAATAGCCTCTAATTAATCTTTAAAATCTAGTAGAGTCGTTCCTATAGTTTACTAATAAATTAATTCTCTTTATCTAACGTAATCGCGTTAGGTAGCTAGTAGTACGCGACTACTCTTTTAATAAACTTTTAAACTATTATGTCTATGTTACGACCCGAAGTTAAAACGCTTACGACCACGCCGCAACCACGCCGCAACCACGCCGCAACCGCGCCGCACGAGCAAGACCAGGATAGCGATCCTGCAAAACGCTGACTGTCAGCAGTCACGTGACCAATCACTGCGCCAAGGACTATCGCTAGGAGCGATCACGACTACCGCATATCGCTAGGAGTAATTACGACTATTATAACCATTACTAGAAGTTATACCCTACTATTATTAGGAGTTACTATAACTATTATATAAGTATATAGCTACTAGATAGCGTACTCTTATAGTTACTATATTTAACTTTAAAATTTAAGAATTAGTACTTAATTCTTAAACTCTTAAGTTATTTATTAATCTTTATATTATACTTAACTTATCTTATCTATTATACGCCTAGCTTATTTCTAAGAACTAATCTTAAAATCTTCTAAAAATAGACTTTTATACTTTAAATACTCTTAAAATAAGTAATATAATAATAGATACTTTAGATATAACTATAGATACTACTTATATCTTAGTATATAGTAATAAGCTTAATTTATATTATAGTAACTATAGTAAGCTTAAAGCTTAACTACTCTAAATTAATAGATATCTCTATATAAAAGAAAATAGAATTAATAATAATAATAAAGTTATATAGACTACTACCTTCTTTTATAGCGACGTAGAGAAGTAAGCTAACTTTATCTTATACTAATATATATATAATAATATTAATAACTAAGATAATATTAATCTTATTAATAACTAGGACGCCTTTAAAGCTAAAATAAAAGAAGTTTTTTTACTCTTTAAGAAATTAATAGTTATAGAATAGAAGATTTAAAGGCTTAAATAAACTAGGTCTACTACTAATTATATAACTAAGTTCTAATAATACTCTATAGTTATTAACTAGAATAATAACGCTTTAATATAAATATACTACTAAGGTCTTAAGCTAATTATACGTAAAGAACTTATATAAAATAGATCTAAATTTAATATACTTAATAAACTTATAGATAAAGCTATTAAAATTAATAATAAGTTATATAAGCTTATACTAGAGGAAAGACTATTTAATTAAGAAACTTATATCTAAGAGCCTATAAATAACTAACTAAGATACTAACTTTAATATTTATACTCTAACTAAGAATATTAGTAAAGCTATATACTTTAAGTCCTTAATATATACGCTATAAATAGCTATAAGCCTATATACCTTAATAATATTAATAAAAGACTAGGTTAGCTAAAGTTTTAGCGTAATAAGAGTAAGAAGCTAATTACTTACTATACTTATAGTAAAGTAGGCTATATAGTACGGGACTATTATAGTAAAAATAAGATTATATAATAAGTTAATATACTTAGAAAGACTAGTAAACTAGCTAATAAATTATAGGAAGTTATTATAAAACCTATAATTAAATACTAAGTAAATAGTAGAGAAGATATTCTTAAAGAAATTAAGAACCTTACTATTATAAGAACTAAATACCTAGATAACTTACTCGCATCTAATAAGGAGTATAATACACTAGAAGAAGATATAGTAGAACTACTACGCACTAAATATAATAAGATAGCTACATTTAAGAAAAAATATTAACTAAGCACGCCCTATGTAAGCTAACTAGAAATAGAGTTATTATTACTATAAATTAATAGCCTACTCTACTATCTTAATAAGAAATTAGTAGATTATATTATAAAAACCCTAAATATTCTATAAACTATATAATAGTACTTCTATAATCTAGCCTATAAAGTTAATTAAGATTAAGAAAATATTTCTTTAGAAATTAAGAAATTCCTACTAATACTAAAGAATCTTTAATAAGTTAAATAAGTACTATAAGTATAAGATAAACTTATAGTTATACCTTTTAATAAAGATATTTAAGAGATAACTCTATACGCTATAGAATTAGATAGCTAGATAGTTAAGATTCTAGAATAAGATATTTAAGAGTTTATATAATACTCTTAGAATAATAAGCTATTATAGGCTAAAGAAGTAGAAAAGTAATAATTATAAAGCTAATCTTAAAGTAAATAAAAAATTAACTAGATAAGCTAAGATACTATAGTTTAGTACTAGTATAATTCTTATAACTCTTACTATACTAAGTTATTATAGATTAGTTATATATATAACTTTTATAAGACCTATTACTTAGAAAAGAAGAGATTTATATAGTCTCTAAGAAAAGTATATAGATTTCTTAAGTATAAAGTAGAATAAAATATATATATTAAAGATATATATCTAAAGCACCTATAGAATAAGTATAAGAATACTTATTTCTCTAGTTATAAAGACTTATAAGATATTATCTAAATATAAATTATATATAAGATATAATATATTAATAACTCTATCTACGAATATAAGAAGCACGACTAGTAAATATACCTAAGTAGTGCATATAATAAGCACTACGATATAAAAGAATTCTATAGATTTAGAACTAAGTCTTTTTTAGACTAGTAAATAGCTAAGAAGGCTTAGCTAAGAAGATTAATATAGTAAATCTCTTAGAACTTATTAAGCTACTAATATAGCTTAATAGAGTATAGATGCATACTTTAGTAGATTTAGAATTAGAAGTAAACTATATTTTAGCGTACGTAGTAGATAAAGCTAGACTTTAACTACTATAGAAATATTAGTTATACCTACTATAGGTTACTAATAGATAACTAATACTAAAAGAAAGTAAGATTATATATAAGGTTACTAACGTAACGCTTAGTATCTAAGAGTACTAAGAAAGAATAGACCTAGACGTCTTTAGACTAGCTACCTATAATATTATATTAGAACTTCTCTAGCTATAAGAATATAACTTATAGATTAACTAAAAGTTAAAGAAGTTCTTATTTAAGTACTATAGACTAGACGTAACTATAAGCTAGCTTATATATTAACTAATTTTAATAATAGATAAGAGAAAAGTTTATAATATTACTAAAGAATAGTAAACCTTATATAAGAATAGTCTTAAGATATAAGAGTTTAACTTAATAGATACTAGTAAAGTACTTCTAGATTAAGAAGTTAAAGTTTTAAAAAAATATATAATTTCTAATATTCTAAAAAAGTATAAAGAATTTAAGTACCTTTTTATAAAAGTAGTAAATAGTAAAGTCTTATTAAAATATTAATTCTAAAATTCTAAGATTATTCTAGAAAAAAAGAAAACTTTACTCTTTAGTCTAATATATTAACTATTAGAGATAGAATTTAAAGTACTAAGAAAGTAGCTAAATAAAAATTTAAAAAAAGGCTATATTAGACTTTCTAATTTACTAATAAGATTTCTTATACTCTTTATACTAAAGAAGAAGGGACTACTAAAGATATATATTAACTATTATAAGCTTAATAATATTATAGTAAAGAATTAATACTTACTACTAAATATTATAAAACTTTAGAATTAACTATCTTAAGTAAAGATTTTTATAATAATAGATTTATAAGATAAATACTACTTTATTAAAAAAAAAAAAGTAAAGAATAGAAGATAGTATTCTAAATAAAATATAGATAGTATAAATATACTATTATACTTTTTAAGCTTATAAACGCTCTAGTAATATTTTAAGAACTTCTTAATAATATGTTAAAAGCTTACTTAGATATCTTTATTATTATATATTTAAATAATATTCTTATTTACTCTAAGAATAAAGAAGAATATATTAAATATATCTATATAGTACTAAGGTGCCTAGACTAGTTTAATCTATAACTTAAGCTAGAGAAATGCGAATTCTATAAAAAAGAGTTTACTTTCTTAAAATATATTATAGGAGCTAATAGAGTACGTATAAGTAAAGAAAAGATTAAAGTAGTTAAGAAATAGCTACTATTAAAGATAGTTAAGGAAATATAATTCTTCTTAGAATTCCTAAATTTTAATTAATAGTTTATTAAAGATTACTCTAAGATTACTATTTAATTAATAAAACTTATAAGAAAAGTAGAAGACGCCTTCTAGACACTTAAAAATATAAATATAATACTATTATACTTCTATATATTTTAATTAGGGTAACCTCTACGCTTTAAGACTAACTTATTAGATCTTATATTAGAAGAATATACTAGCTAATTATATAAAAGCTAATAGTATCTTATAGCCTATTATTTACGTAAGCTTTTAGGACTAGAGGAGAACTATAATATTTATAATAAGAAGCTATTAGCTATTATTACTTACCTAAAGTATTAGAGAGTATACGCTAAGAGTTACTTAGAACTTATAATATTCTTAGATTATAAGAACTTAGTTATATTTACGACTACTAAGATACTTAATAAATAATAAGTTTAATAATTATAGGAATTAGGATAATATAAGTTTAAGATTATATTTATACTAAGAAAAGATAATAGTAGGGCTAATACTCTTAGCTATAAATATAATATTATAGAAATAAAAATAATTAATAAATCTATAATACTTATACGCTATAAAGATAGATTATTAGAATTAGTAAAGATACTAAATCTAGTTATATAAATTACTAATAAGATACTAGAAGAATTATAAGAAGTAATTATTAAGTAATACTATAATAACTCTATATATAGTTACTCTAGTATTACTTAAATAATAGAATTTATTAAGCGAAATTACGAGTTTCTATATATAAAGAATAAAGTTACCTCCTTTATTACTAAATACATAGACTATTAGAAGAGTAAATATAGTACCTACGCACCCTATAGAGAAATATAAGTAATAGAGCTACTTAATATACTATAGTTAGATATCTCTATAGACTTTATTATAGGCCTACTAGTCTTAAGAGACCCTATTACTAAGGTATTATATAATATAATTCTCGTAGTAGTAGATTATTTTATAAAGTAAGCTAGGTATATCGCCTTTTATAAAGATTTTATAGTAGTATAACTTATATATATTATTAATAATCGTATTAAAAGGTATTATAGCATACTAAAGTTAATTATTAGTAATAGAGATAAGCTCTTTACTTTAAACTTTTAGATAGTATTACTTATTATAATTAATACTAAAAGAAAGTTATTAATAGCTTATTATCTATAAATAGATAGATAAATAGAGCGAATAAATTATATAATAAAAGCCTATCTATAAATCTATATTAACTACTAGTAAAATAACTAGGTTTTACTACTATCTATAGTATAGATAGCCTATAATAATAAGCTTTTAGAGTCTATAGGATAGACTCTATTCTACGTAAACTATAGAAGATACCTAAATCTCTTTATATATATACTACTAAGCCTAAAAATAGAAGTAGCTATTATTATAGCTAATAAGCTAAAGTTAGTACACAAGTTACTATAACGCGAACTTAAAAAGGTATAACGCTAGAGTATCTTATATATTAATAAGAAATAAAAAATAGCACTTTAGCTAAAGAGAGAGGATAAAGTTTATCTACTTATAAAGAGCCTTTGCACTATATAACTTAGTAAGAGACTTAATAATATTAAAGTTAGACTATTTTTAATTCTTAATTAGAAGGGACTAGTTACTTATATACTTAATCTTCTATTTAATATAAAGATACACCTAAGATTCTATATTAATATATTAGAATTAGTAGACCCTAAAATACTACTCTAGAAAACCTTCTACTATAAAATAGAAGAAAATAATAAATTTAAAATTAAGAGAATTCTCGCATACTAAACGTAGAATAATAGTAAAAAATACTTAGTTAAATAGTTAGGCTATTCTAAAAGTAATAATATCTAGAAACTAGATATAAATCTTATAAATTACTACTAGCTACTTACGTAGTATTATATAAAGTACTTAGCTACTTATTAAAAGTAAGATTACTATCTAAGAAAGTTAGCGTAAAGGTACTCTAATCTAATATAGAAGTACTAGGTATTATACTATCTTTAAGAAGACGCACCTTCTAGTTAATATTATCTACTACCTCTAGCGCTTTAATCTTTTCTACGAATTTCCCTAACTTATCTACTTACTACTATTTATAGCGCTTTAGCACCTTCCTTTATTTACGAAGATGATCCTTTTTCGCACGGGCTGCTAATAGAGTATCTAACGCTGCTACCTCTACTATATTAGCCTTAGACTCCTATTATTCTAAGCGAGCTAGCTCCTATTCTAACTAAGAAAAGTCTAGTAAGGGAACCTCTACTAGCACGCACGACTTTACACTATTGCGATAATAATTCCTATATTTCTTCTTTAATAATAATATACGATATTCTAGATTCTTTTTCGCGTAATATTAATAAGCGACTATAACTATCTAACTAATACTATTTATATAATCGTCTAGAGTATAATAATAAGTAGTACTATAGGAAACTATAAGGTTAGTTTATAAAGATATAAAATAGAAAAGAGAGAGATAGTATTACGAATCTAAGAAGATAGGGCACGGCAACTTATATATAGAAGTAATAAAGAAGTTACTTTATATAAGTTAAGTAAATAGCTAATCTTTAAGAACTAATAAGTAGCATTACCTTATAGCTTATATAATTTTATAGTCTTAGTAGAAAGCTACTAGAAAATAAATTACGTATATTCTATAGTAGGGTGACAAAAAGAAAGAGTAATAAAAAAAGTAGTCTTTTTTAAACCTATATATCTAGATACGTAGACTAGCTATAACTAAGGTTTTTAGTTTTCTAGAAAGCTAAGACCTTTCTCTCTAACTTGAAAGCTGTCAATAATTGCTTAATAAGCATATAGATAGTAAGAATCAGCCTTAAACATAGAGAATCAAAAAACTCTAGTTTAATCTAGCTACAACTTTTTATCTAGCGTATGAAAAGTTCTAAATTTTCTTTACGTGATACTAGCTTAAGTTAAGATTACGTAAGCAAAATCCCAGCCTTCTTGATTATCTAAGTAAAGTTTTAAAAATAGTTAAAGAAAAAGTACGCTAAAAAAAGACGCTAAAATTACGTAAGCTCCTTTTGGTTAAATTCTATATAGTCTGCTCTTTCTAAGTCTAATTTTTCTCTTCTATATTTCCTCTCTATGTCTATAGAACTTTCGAAATTAGAAAAAGAAGTTTTTACTCTATCTTTACAACAACACTCTATTAGTGCTATTAGTACTATACTAGAAAAGTCCTCTAAGTCTATTTATAACACTTTACAACGTATTAAAAAGAAAAAAAATACTTCTACTACTTCTTTAAAGCCTAAATTAGGCCGCCCTTCTAAGGTCTCTAAAAGAGCTACTAGAGTAGTTAATAGAGATCTAGAACGTAGTCCTAAAAAGACAAATCGCCGTATTCTAGAAGAGAACAATCTAAAGTTTTCTACTAGAAGCCTACAACGCCTATTAAAAGCGGAGAAATACTCTATTTCTACTGCTAAGAAAAAGCAGCTTTTAAACAAAGAAAAAGCTAGTAACCGCAAGAAGTACGCTAAGAAGACTATTAAAATCTTAAAATATATAAAATTTACTAGAGTTATATTTTCAGACGAGTCTTCTATACAGCGTAGGCACGGTGCTAGGCAAGAATACGTTAGAAAGAGAAGAAATAAGAGGACTGGGCCTGAACAAGTCTCTACAACTAATTCAAGTGAGTTTAAAAAAAATCCTAATAGGCTATATTTTTGTCTAGGAAATCTAGTACTTTTCTATTTATTTAGAATATTTTTAGCTAGCTTACTAACCAAGTTATAGCCCTCGATATTACTATCTCTGTTTGGGGAGCTATTTGGCTAAGTGGAGGATCTAAGTTATACATAACTAAGACTCCACAAGACACTAGAAGCTTTACAAATACAAGATATATACGAGAAGTTTTAACTCCTATAGTTAAACCCTTATTTAAAAGAGGTAAGAAAGCTCTTATTTATTTTTAAGTTTAAAAGACTATAACTTAGCTAATCCTTGATATTTTTTAAAAGTTTTTTAACATCTAGAAAGCTAATATATTATTCTATCTAGGGTGGAGATTTCAGCAAGATAATGCTAAGATCCACAAAACGCCAGCAGTTATTTCTTGGTTTTTAAGAAATAGAATTCCTCTTTTTAAGCATCCTGCTTATAGCCCTGATCTAAATCCTATAGAAAACGTTTAGAGCTTACTTAAGAATAGGCTAGCAAGAAGGCCTAGTGCCTCTTTAGGCCTAGGTGCTAGTACAAAAGCAGTAAATCTATTTAAAAAAGCAATTTTAGAAGAGTAGGAGCAAATACCGCAAGAAGCAATAGATAACTATATTAGGTCTTTACCTAGACGTTATAAGGCAGTTAAAGCAGCTAAAGGCTGGTATACTAAGTACTAGTTATTAGATCTAGCTATTTCAATATACTAAAAGCTTAAAAAATAACTTTTTAATCTAACTACTACAGGAATAGGTAGAATAACTCTAAATTGAGATGTATTATAGAACTCTACCTATATAACAAGACATTAGATTTTAAGAAAAATTGATACTCTAAATAAAAAGTTGTAGCTATAAAAGAAGAGAGCTTTCAAGTATACTCTAACACTGCTAAGAATACGCTAGTTAGAGCTTACTAAGCAACTACCTAGAAATACTAACTAAAAGAAAATGTTCTTAGCTTTCTAAAATACTAAAAATCTTAGTTATAGTTGGTCTAGTTGTCTAGATATAGAGCTTTAAAAAAGGCTACTTTTTTTATTACTCTTTCTTTTTGTCACCCTACTGTATAATATTCTATAATATCCTATAATATTCTTTAATATTCTATAATATCCTATAATATTTTATAATATCCTATAATATCCTATAAGATATTATATATAAGATATATAAGACCTTATAGAATATATAAGATATTAAGTTATATTCTCTAAGTATATAGCTACTAGATAGCGTACTTATATAGTTACTATATTTAACTTTAAAATCTAAAAACTAGTATTTAATTCTTAAACTCTTAAGTTATTTATTAATCTTTATATTATACTTAACTTATCTCGTCTATTACGCGCCTAGCTTATTCCCAAGAACCAACCCTAGGACCCTCTAATCACAGGCTTAGACAGACTAGGCCACGCTCTGCCTAATGGCTTAAATCGCGATTAATAGTAGGGACGCGACGTTAATAGGTGTATTGCCTTTCTTCTTATAATATAGCTATAACGTAGACCTATTGCAGCTATAGACGCTAGAGGAACGAGCGCTGCCCCTAGATACACCTAATAACTACTTAGATAATAGGAAAGTAGAGTAGATTGTCTTGAAACTCTAAAGCGTCCTTAAGCTAGCCTAAGTAAGTATAGTAAGCGCGTAATAGAAGTAGAAACGATAAGTGAATAAGTCGCGATAAGAGGCTTAATAATACTAGGTAGGCGATAAGGTTTAGCTACGCTTAGACTAGTATTATAGCACTAGGCGGATATTAAAGAAGCTAGACTAGAAAAACGCTAAGTAGGTAATTAATAGCTACTTAGTTAAGCTAAATACGCCTCTAGATCCCTACTTAGTATTCTATATTAACTAAACTAAGCTTGCGAGTTTAGACCTACTACTAAGCTAAAAAGTAGATAATTCTTAGCTACTAGCGTTATAAGTAGTAGGAGAGAATAAATAAGTAGTAGAAGATATTATAGTAGAATAGGAATGCTACGTTAAAAGAGGAGCTAAACGTAAATATAAAGTTAAATAGTGAAGATACTACTAAATATTATTTAAGCTAGTCTAGCTACTTAAGAATATAGAAGCTCTAGACTACTAGCTATCCTATATAGCACTATACCGCGACGCTAAAGGACGCCTCTTAGATAGATTTTAGAAGAAAAATAGGTAGACCTCTAAAAAGAGAGGGTATTATAATAAGCTAAACGCTCTTTAGTAGAGCTCCTTAATAAAATCTTAGTAGACGTATCTAATAAACGCTTAGATTACCTTAGACTAATATTTATCTAATAAGTAGATAAATACTAGCGTAGATAGACTAATAGCTCCTTATCAAATACAACTACTATATACCTAGCCTTGCCATCGGCTATCTACTCCTTAAGTGCTCCTAGAGCTAGCCCCTTACAGAAACCCTATAGCTATTATATAATAGCGTACGACAGTTAAAGACTATTACCTTAAGTAACTTTAAAAACTATAATAGCTATCTATACTATAAGAATAGGCTTATTATCTCTAATAATAATAAACTAAAGATTATAATTCTCTCAGTAGCTTATAACGCTCTCTCTAGTAGTTACTCTAGCTAAGGGAAGACCCCTAAACTTATCTAACGCGAATACTACTAGCCCTAATTATTTAAGACTATTTAATAATACGTATTCTATTATTATACCTACTATTATTTAAAGGCTTTTTATAAGAAGTATTAAAGCCTATTAAAACTACTATCTATATTAAATAGCGCTAGGTAGATATCTCTATTAACTTCGTAGTTAACCTACCTAAATTAGAAGGATATAAGAATATAATAGTAGTAGTAGACCGCCTATCTAAATACCGCTACTTAATTCTATGTAGTAAGATAGAGGCTCCTAATGTAGCGCGTATGTTTCTCTACTATGTCTAGTGCAACTATAGCCTTCTAGACACGATTGTTTCTAATAGAGGCATATAATTTGTTTCTATCTTTTATAACGAATTATGTAGCTAGCTAAAGATTAACTTACACTTCTTAACTAGCTACTATCCTAAAACTAATAGGTAAACTAAGAACGCTAATATAGCGATAGAATAAGTCCTACGCGCGTATATAAACTACTAGTAAAACGACTAGGTCTAATAGCTCCCTATCGCTTAATTTAAAGTAAATAATACTATTTTAGAATTTACTAGAGTATCTCTAATAATAGCTTACGATAGTTAGAACCTCTATATAGACTTTAAACTACCTATAAATAAAATATATTCTACTTATTAAGCTCTCTAAGCGCGAGAGGTAAATATAATAGTAGATAAGATATATAATATTACTAAGTTTATCTATAAAGAAATAACTTAGGCTTAAGCCCTATAGTAAAGATGTAAGGGGCAGTTATAGGCAATAGTATTTGCTTCACACTGCAATAGAATAGTGGGGGATGGCTCTATATTACTACACTAGGTGGGGGGTAGTAAGAAGAATAATTCTTACCTCTCTTCCCTTACGCGAAGCGTAGGTTAAAAGTAGGTATCTTTACTAAGGCGCGAGTATAAGAAGTAAATATATTAGGACTAAATACGCCTAATTATAGGCCTTTAACTTAAGTATTATAGAGTCTCCTCCTCTAAACTAGCGTTCTTAATAGTTCTAGCCTTAATAAAAACCTAAAAACTCTTAAGGGGAGAAATAGGAAAAGAGTGTCTAGATACTGTCTATCTATCGCGCGTCGCACGTGCGCCGCAGCGGTGCGCTGCCGCTGCAACCACTATTGCGCGCGTCCCTGGTTTATTTGGGATAATATTGTAGTAAATGCGGATTTAAGAGGTAACAAACGCTATTTACATTATTATAATAAGTACTAAATATTATTTACTTTACTTCTTTAGGTCGCCTACTTTATTATTATAGTAAGTGCAGATAGTTATTTACTAATTTTGTTATGGTGACCGTTTGTTGTGTTGTTGTGATAGAAACTTTTCATCCTCACTCTCTTGTTCGACACTGCCGCAACAACACCATCACACTCCTCTAACGCACTCTTCATTATAGTTTATTATCCAAACCCCAAATACATCAAGAAATCCCACTTGCGTGGTGCTCGCCCATTTGTATTCAGCGACCTCGAAAAGCGCGCCGACCGGGTCGCCTTAGTTGCGACTTGCACGCGCTGCGCTCAGAGTGTCGTTAGGCACAACAAGATGTGTCAGAAGTCGGAGCATCGCCGCTGCGAGCATTGCTCTACTGGCAATCGGGGTGGCTACACTTTGGTGAGTGATTGAGATATTCCGCAAGTGCTGCGCCTTAGCTAATCTAAATAGGTGCCTACTAAGATGAACGGCCGCCTCAATCGCCTATACCAGCTTCGCGCTTAGTACGACGCCGCCGTTAATGCCGCCAAAAAGCCTAAGACTAACGCTGGTGTGATTGCTACCGGCGTTAAGCTTGCGCGTTGCTAGCACTAATTTAATCTAGAGCTCGCGAACCGCTGCCGCGTCGCCGCCTATTCTAGAACTCCTCTTAGGGTTCCTACTTAAGTTCTAGTAACTTTACCTTAGTACTTAAGTCTAATTCTAGTTAAGTAGCGTAGAATTATAGCTACTTTAGAGTAGCTAGTAGCTTATACTACTAGAATAGTACGCGCTTATTAATTTTTTAATATTTTTCTTTTACTAATATTTCTCTAGGGTGGTAGTATAGAAGATAATAATAATAATAATAATAATAATAATAATAATAACAACGATAATAAGTCCCTCCTGCCTCTAGGTAGTAAGGAGCGGGTAGATAAGAATAAAGGCGAGGATAGTAATAATTAAGAGGGGTTTATTTTTTATCTTTTTTTATATGCGTAGATACCCTAAGTCCTATATAGTAGATATACGCCTTAAGTATGCTATAAATAAGTTTCTTATAATCTTTTTTATTACTTCTTTTACTATAAGCTTTATATCTTTTTAAAGTCTTAGACTAGTTTCTCTATATCTTTAAAATTAGAAGCTAGAATCTAAGTATCTTAAGATTTATTATATTTTTTTTATCTTAACTAGTATTATAGTTAGCTCTTCTTAATTTATTTTCTAAGAATTTTTTCTACTTTCTAAACTTCTTTACTTTCTATAGTAACCTCTAGTAGTTAAGTATTATTATTATAATTATCTCTAGAATTCTATTATTTTAGGAGGGATACGTAGAATATATTATAAATGTAATAATTAGGTAGTAAGAGTAGGTAGTATATCTACGTTCTAACTACGCTTTATATCTAAAATAGCCTAATAAACTTATTAGAAAGCTTTTTACTAAGTTAATAGGCTAAGTTAATATATTTTATACTAAGGAGTATAAGATCTTTCTCGTAAAAAACTTCTAGTTTATATTTCTTATCGTAGTATTAGCTTTAATACTCTTATGCTCTCTGTAGGTGTTCCCGTGCTAATGCGCGTGCGTCGTGTATGCGCTGAATTCTATCGACTGCGTCTGGCATCTCCCCCTCTTGCCTGCTGTCCTTAGGAGGCGTAGAGAGCAAGAGGTGCTTACTATACACTAAGTAAAATAGTGTCGCTTTTATTAATTTGTAAATTAAATTATTATAAGTAAACTATGCTATTACTAATAATAAAATCTAGTTATCTTACTTATCTAAAGTAAATATCCTAAGGTATTATTCTATAGTCTAGTTCTAGCGCTTAGTTTATCTATCTATTTATAGATAGAAGGCTATACTAAGCCTACGCTTTACCTATAGTTAGTAGTAGATTTCTATCTAAAATACTAAGGTAAAGACTAAACTATAGTCTAATATAATACCTTTTTAAATTCTATACTATAAGATAACCTAATTAAAATAAGATTTAGTAAATTACTTTGCGTTCTAGGTCTTTAAAGTAGATATATAGATTACTATTTTTAAGAAGTAGTTAACTATTATAAGTACTATATTAAAGACGTAATCTAAGCTATTCTTTACTAGTAGTAACTCTATAATAAAATTAAAAGTAATTTCCTTAAAGATATTCTTTAGAATTAGTAGTAGTAATAGCTTACTATATTTACCGTGCTATAGAGCTTTACTCCTTTAATATATAGTATACGTCCTTACGTATTCCTAGATATTATAGCTAAGTAATAGCTAATAATATAGCCTACTAATAAGCTTAAGCGTCCTACGTGCGCTAAAATAGCCTACTATGCGCGTATTATAGTTCTAGGATAAAATCTTCTACCTAATAGCTAGTTCCTCTAGAACATAAATCCTGCCATTGTATCTTAGGACTTCCTTTTCGTCAATGCGCCAAACCGGCGCATCTCTGCTACTTCGAGTGCGTATTACTCGCTTAGAGTCCGCGACCCGCTGCTAGGCAAAGGCGTCCCTTTGCTACAACTAGAGCAGAACATCTATTAGAGCTTCCGACTCTACTGGCACAGGTTCGCTACTGACTAGTACCCTAGCTAGTGAGCGTGGCACGCATGGTATGCATCCCATGGCGCCAGCAATAGGGACCTTCACGGCTCTACAAACGTTGGCTACGTGCATCTTATACGCGCCCACTAGACTAAGCCTAGGTATAGATCCTCTTACTCTACTATACTCTACTCTTACTAGAAGTTTATTCTATAGAGTAGGTAATAACTAAGTTAGGGATAGATTTTTCTACTTATAATCTACTCTTCTAGAGGGGCTATCTATAGAGTTAGTATTTCTTAGATAGTACTTTACTTTAAAATTAAAAGCTTCTAGATATAGAGCCTAGCGTACTTAACGTGGGTTAAGCTTCTATACTACGCAGATTAAGCGTAGGTTATTGTAATTAGTTAAAACTTAAATAGTATACTATATACCCTCTAAGTAGTACTACTACTACTTAAAGCTATATATAATAGCTAGTAGTTCTAGATTATATACCTTATAATTTAACTCTATATTCTAGACTTTCCCTAAAATAAAAGTAACTAAGTACTACTTATTATCTTTAAATAACTATAATAGCATACCTAAGATAGTAAACGTAGAAGCATCTATCTTAATATAGATTAGAAGTGTCTTATTAAAATAGCGCATAATAGGCGCACATATAAAGCGGTTCTTTAGCCTTAGAAAAGAAGTATCTATAGCCTTATTCTAATAGAACGCTTATTTCCCCTTAAGAATATCTATAAGAGGTGCTATTTCTATAGCGTAATACTTAATAAAGTATTAATAGAAGTTTACAAAGCCTAAAAAGGACTATAGCTCTTTAGTATTAGTAGGTATTAGCTATTATATAATAGTCTTAACGCGCGCAGGATTAGCGCGTACGCCTTACCTTGTAACGATAAACCCTAGAAAATGCACCTCGCTAGCCGCAAAAGTGCATTTCTTTAGGTTTACAAATAACTCGGCTTCTCTTAGTGATTGCAGTATAGCGCGTACTACGCGCCAGTGTAGCGCAACATCGTCTTCGTGGGTATATATAAGTATATTATCTAGATATACCACACATATATGATCTAAATGCCTACTTAGAGCCCTATTAATATAGGCTTAAAAGCTTACTAGAGCGTTAATAAGCCTAAAAGGTATAACTAAGTACTTAAAATACCTATTGTTATGGGCGGAAAGAGGCCTGCTAACGAGTATGCATTTGCTCCTATGTACAGAATAAGAAAGGTAGAGAAAAGAAGTGTAGGTGTCCTCCTTCGTACGGTACTTATCCTTTGCGCTACCTCTACGCTAGCGTTCCGCGCTAGCCTAAAGTAAGAAGGTAGCAGTACTTAGGCGTAGCCCTTTACAATACCTCCCCTCTCCTCTTGGAGGCGTCGTACGACAGAAGACACGTGACTCTCCTTCCATTTCTATTGTCGTGCCCCACTCTCTTGCGGTGAATCCGGCCTTTTCGTAC
>QXCR01000213.1:0-40006 GCA_004380135.1 Stemphylium vesicarium
TAATATCTTAGATTATTATTTTCTTATACTATATAGTTAAGTATAAGCTATATATAAGGCTTTAGTAAGCTTATTATAGTATATTTTCTTTATTCTCTACGCTTTTTTAGCTATACCTAAGATCTAATTATCTTATTATAATTATTTATAGATCTTAACTTCTAAGTGTTATACTTATACTAACTATATAAAAGAATAGAGTCTAGAAATAATATTCTAATATAAGTAGTATAAAAAGAAAAATCTTTACTATTTTATAAATACTATAATTAGTTATTATACTAGTTATATTTCTATAAAGGCGGAATATAGTCTCTTTATTTCTAAGAAAGAGTAAGAGAAGGTAGAAGCGGAGAAGCATTAAAAGCGCTTAGAGATCGCTCGTTCGGAGGCGCTGCTAGATACACAGCGCGCACAGCTGTCGCAGCAAAAGTTAGAGCTTCTAGAGATTAAGGCAAAAGAGCAGTTATACGCTAACTATAATTACGCTATTCTAAATCTCTAGAATTATGCGTAAGAGGAGGCTAAGGGGAGCTCTATCTCTAGTATATATAATAGGCTATACTCTAAAAGAGAGTACGCTACGCTAAGTAGGCTACGCTAAGACCTAAGAGTTAAGAGACCTTAGATAATAATAATAAGTACTAACTATACTAAGATAACGCCTATATTTTATTATCTTATACTAGCTTTTTAGCTAAATAGGCGTATTATATAGTTATATACTAGACTATCGCCTACTTATTATAATTACTATTTTATCTATCTCTTAAATATATCTTTTTATAAAATAGTTATAATAGTAGTTTATTTTTTTACTATCTATTATTTCTATTTTAGTAGAATAGTTATTCTTAATAAGATAGTATATTACGTAACTTACGCACTTTATACTAATTATTAACTTTTAGCTTATATAATTATTAATACTAATATTATATCTTTTAACTAGAAGAGGTCTTTACTTATTATTTATAATACTACTTTTTTTTTTAAAGTTATTATCTTAATATCTTAGATTATTATTTTCTTATACTATATAGTTAAGTATAGGCTATATATAAAGCTTTAGTAAGCTTATTATAATATATTTTCTTTATTCTTTACGCTTTTTTAGCTATATCTAAGATCTAATTATCTTATTATAACTATTTATAGACTTTAATTTCTAAGCGTTATACTTATATTAACTATATAAAAGAATAGAGTCTAGAAATAATATTCTAATATAAGTAGTATAAAAAGAAAAATCTTTACTATTTTATAAATACTATAACTAGTTATTATACTAGTTATATTTCTATAAAGGCGGAATATAGTCTCTTTATTTCTAAGGAAGAGTAAGAGAAGGTAGAAGCAGAGAAGCGTTAAAAGCGCTTAGAGATCGCTCGTTCGGAGGCGCTGCTAGATACACAGCGCGCACAGCTGTCGCAGTAAAAGTTAGAGCTTCTAGAGATTAAGGCAAAAGAGCGGTTATACGCTAACTATAATTACACTATTCTAAATCTCTAGAATCGTGCGTAAGAGGAGGCTAAGGGGAGCTCTACCCCTAGTATATATAATAGGCTATGCCCTAAAAGAGAGTACGCTACGCTAAGTAGGCTGCGCTAAGACCTAAGAGTTAAGAGACCTTAGATAATAATAATAAGTACTAACTATACTAAGATAACGCCTATGCTTTATTGTCTTATGCTAGCCTTTTAGCTAAATAGGCGTACTGTGTAGTCGTACGCTAGGCTGTCGCCCGCCTATTACAGTATAGATCTTCCTATTAAACTACTACTACTTAGACTATTAGCTAATCTAGGCTAGTTATAAGCTAGTATCTTTAATTCTTCTTTTAATTATTTCTTCTTTTTTATAGATATAATTGCAATTTTTTTAGAAATTTCTAGTAGTACTTCTATACTAGTAACTTATAATTTATTAGATTTCTTTTAAATTTCTAAGTATTATAGCTTTTAAGCTATTCTTTTTACTTAACGTAGGTCACAAGCGAGTGGAACCTTCAAGCGAGTGGAACCTTTTTGCCAAGACCTAACCAAACCTGCAACTACGCACTACTATGCAGCACCGTTAAGAACAGTAATTAATATTCGTAGTAGCCTAATTTATTTAGAAATATCTACTATATCCTACATATATGTGCGCGAGTTGTGTCCTACCTCGCCGCAGCGTCTATAGCATCTTTAAGACGATTTGCCTACTTTAACGCGCGCCTTCTTCTTTACCTTCTTTCTATCGCTGCGCGCCTTAAACTCCTTTAGAGTTATTAGTTAAAGACCTTCCTCTACTATAAAGGTCCCCTTCTTTTATACTCGCTTTCTTTTATATAATTTACGTCGCGTAGTAGCCTTATTAGCTACTTTAAGCTTAGCGATACGCTTTTACGATAATACTAAAGTATGCGCTATTATCTCTGCGCCTTTAGAGAGGCTTTTTACCGCCTTAACTATTAAAGTAGGCGAGCTATCTATATACCTCTAAAACCTCTTAAGAACTAGCTTCGTTTAAGACCCTAGTTCTAGGGTATTACTTAGGGTTTGCGACTACTAGGGACTATTCTCGACGGTAGGTAATAGTAGAGTACGTAGGCGGATATTAAGCGTCGATATAATAGCCTCTAGATTAAATAGAACTAAGCTAGCGCCTTAAAAGCCTTCTAGGATATTACTCCTTATAATAGAGGCCTTATAGGCGGTAATAAAGCACGGTAAGAACTCTATTTTCGTGATGTGGGTAATCTTATTGCGCATTAGCTTCTCGGCTTGGCACCTATACGCCTTCTTTAGCGGCGCAAAATAGCCAACGTTAAGCGGCTGCAGTAGGTGCGAGGAGTGTGGAGGCATACAGAGGGTGATAATCTTCTTCTCCTCGCAGAGCTGGTGGAAATCGATTAAGCTATGGCTCTCGTGACTGTCAAGAACTAGCAGGCGGTGGCTACTAATAACCCTCCCCTTTATATGCCTATTAAAGTGCTCTAGCTACTTAATACTAAGCTTATTTATTATCTAGCTATTCTTAGAGACTATAATTACCTAGTCTTAAGATAGGCTCTCCTCCTTATACTAGGTAGAGAGGTAGTACTTACCTTAGAAGATAATAAAGGGTAGAATTGCCTACTCTATTATATTTATACCCTAAATAGCTATAACCTACTTCTAGTTACCCTACTATACTATCTTTAGCTATTCTTAATAGTCTACTACTATAACTACTACGCTAGTTAATATTACGCCTATTATAAAGCTAGTCTTATTAAAGTTATACGTATTTTCGTCCTAGATGCTGTACTTAGCCTTTATATTCTATACTAGGCGGAACTAGCCTTATATAATCTTAGGATCCTTGTAGAGGGCTCTACTATAGTCGTACTTTTAATTAAACTTAACTTTAAGCTTAGGGCGACACTTTATAAAGTTTATAGCCTACTTCTTACTAACTAGCTTCTAATTATAGATCTTAAGTAAAGAATTAGCTATCTCTTTAACGTTAGTAAGCCTAGGTAGATATCCTTACTCTATTAGCTTAAGAATATGCCTAATAATTGCTACCTCTTTAGATCCTTAAAGAGCTATTGATTTAGGCTCACAATCGCGTTGATAGGGCGTTCTAGTGAGTCGTCTTCGTAGTGTGCTTTTAGAGACGTTGTAGGTAGCTGTAGCGCGTCGCGGCTTAAATGTCGCGTCTTGTTGGATAGCCTGTAAGGCAAGCTGTATATTTCTTTCGTTTGAGGTCTTTTTAACATTGTTGCGTTGAGACATTATAGGTAGGCTTCAAGTTTGGTTAGGTCTTGGCAAAAAGGTTCCACTCGCTTAAAGGTTCCACTCGCTTGTGACCTACGTTAACTAAGTATTTTTACTAATCTTTAAACTTTTATAAATTCTTAATTTCTTTAACTTTATACTTATTATTTTTAAGCTCTATATTTATTACTAGCTTAGTATTTAAAGATACTAATTCTAATAATTTCTTATAAAAGATAGAGTAGATATATATACTTAGTAGTAACTAAAGTTTATAATTTACTACGCTTATTACTTTTAGAACTTTAAAAAGTCTTATTTAGAAATTATCTAATTTTTTATATAGCCTCTTAACTTTTAAATTTTATTTTAAGAAGAGAACTTTATTTCTCTTTTTAAAAGTTAGTCTCTTAATTCTTTACTTATTTATACTTTTAGATATTATAAAATTCCTCTAAGCTATATTCTTACTTAGTTCTTTATAGAGTTCTTATATAAGATAGGCTTTATTATCTATACTTACTATAATACTTTCTATATTCTTTAAACTTTAATAAGTAACTAGCTTATATTTATAATTTGCGTAGTATAGTAAGTACTTTATAGTTACTAATTTTATACTATTATAAGCTAATTATATTATTAGTAGGAGTTTAATTTAGTTATCTTATAGCTTATTAGCGTATATTCTTAGATACTATTCTAGTGTCTAGTTTATTTATTCTATCTAGCTGTCTATCTTAAAGTAGAAGCTAGTTAATAGCTTCTTCTTTATACCTAACTTCGCTAGGAACGCATTCTAATACTTAGACGTAAATAGTTTATTATACTTAGTAATAAACTCTTTAAATATTCTATACTCTAATATTAGTACTTTAGAAGCCTTATACGCGTATTTTTCTACTATAATAGTTTTCTCTATAGGTATAATCTTTACTTCTTTAGTTAACGTACCTCACGGGCTCGTGGATCACTTTTGCCAAGCCCCTACTAAACTCTACCTTCCTACGTGATGCCTTAATAATAACGCTAGATAGAACCTTTTAATAAATATTAGATATAGACTACTCTTTAGGCTCTTAAATAAGACGCGATACTCTCTTAATAACGCGCTATAGCTATCTATAATATTACTTAATTAATACTAAGCTACTAACGCGTAGGATAGACTCTATAAGTAGATTACTAGCCTAAATTAAAGAATCTAACTAAGATTAAGGAGGACGTAGTTGTTAAGTATATACTTAAGCTAATTATCTAAGGATTTCCCTCTAGGCTTATAGCTGTAGCTAATATAGCTAATTCTTTGCGCGTAGAGCGCAATATAGGCTAAGTTAGCTTAAACTAGCCTAGTACGTTTATTAAAGGCTGCCCTAAGCTTATAATAAAGTTTAATCGCAAATATAACTATAAGAGAGCCCTCTATAAGGATCCTAAGATTATATAAGACTAGTTTAGCCTAGTAGCTAATATTATAGCTAAGTATAGTATCCTAGATAAAGATATATTTAACTTTAATAAAGCTAGCTTTATAATAAGCTAGATATTTACTAGTTTAGTTATTATAGCTTTAGAGAGACGAGAATAGCTAAAGGTAGTATAGTAAGGTAATAAAGAGTAGATAATAGTTATTTAAGGTATTAACGCGATAGAGTAAGCTATTCTACTCTTTATTATCTTTAAGGGCCGCTATTACCTCTCTACTTAATATAAAAAGAGGGATCTATCTTATAATTAGATTATTATAGTATCTAAGAATAGCTAAATAATAAATAAGCTTAGCCTATAGTAGTTAAAGCACTTTAATAAGTATATTGTAATGGGCGGGCGACAGCCTAGCGTACGACTACATAGTACGCCCATTTAGCTAAAAGGCTGGCACAAGACAACAAAGCATAGGCGTTGTCTTGGTGTAGTCAGTACTTATCATCGTCATCTGAGGTCTCTTGACTCTCAGGCCTTAGCGTAGCCCCACTTGGGCGTAGCGCACTCTCTTTCTTAGGGCGTAGCCCATCACATATATAAAGAAGAGAGTAGTTAGTAGCTACTAACTACTTATAATTAATAGCTATAAGAGCTATAACTTACTCGCTTTCTAGGAATACTATAAGAAAAATAGAATTATTACTATCTATATACCTCTACACTTGTTATATCTCCTATAGCCTCTTAATATAGGGTATTTCTTACCTTTAAAGATAGTATATAGCTACTAAGCTAAGAATCTTATATATAACTAGATTATCTATATTATAAAGCTTAAGTTCTTACTATACTTTATACGCGCCTATAATATAGTAATTACTTCTAGTAATATCTAAGGAGGGTTTTAAAGCGCTAAATTAGTCTGATTTAACTTAGAATAGATTATAATAGCACTTAATATCTAGCTACGTACTCTATTACTACTACTTCTTAGTAATAAGCCCTAGTAGTTATAAACTCTAAGTAATACCCTTAAATTAGGGTCGCAATTAACGCTCGTAAAGGTAAGAATTTAGAGGTATATAAATAGCTTACTAATATCTATAGTAGAGGCTTTTAAGAAGGTCTTAAAGGGAGTAGTAATTATTATATATAAGCTAGTATTAGCGTAAAAGGAGATTATAGAGCTTTAAGTAGTAAATAAGGCTACTACGCGACGTAGATTATATAAAAGAAAGTAGGTTTAAGTAGAGAGGATCTTAATAGTTAAGGATAGGGCTCGTTTAGCTGCTCTTAAGGACTTTAGGGCGCGTAGTAATAGGAAGAAGCTAAAGAGGCGGGTGCGCGCTAAAGTAGGTGAACCATCTCAACGACGGTGTACATAGTGCAAAGAGACTAGGCATAATGCGCGTACCTGCTAGAAGGTAGTAGAAGTAGACTTTAAATGATATCGCATCTTGCTTTGTACTATATAGGGCCAAAGTGGGCTATTTTGCGCCAGAATGGGGTGGTTTTGGTGGGGGCTTGGCAAAAGTGATCCACGAGCCTGGGTGATCCACGAGCCCGTGAGGTACGTTAATTAATCTATAATTACTAAGATAGTATTACAAAGTCTTTCTAATTCTAGTTTTAATAATTTTAAGAGCTTTATAATAAAGTCTATTATAATACTAGTTTATAGTTATTCTAGTAGCTATAAGGGTTATAATAAGCTATAAGGCTTATATCTTTTAAGCTTATTCTAGTAATATACTAAATAATTACTTAAGATATTCTATATCTACGCTTATAAGTATAGTATAGTAAATATCTTTACTAGTTATTTAACTATTTTCTTTAGTCCTACGTACTTATATTCTAGAAACTTATATAGTTCTATAATAAGGTTCTTTCTTATATAGAGAGGTACGTAGGTTTATTCTTTTAAAATTATATCTTAGTACTCCTTCTCGTCCTACAATAGTTTGTTGGAGCCGTTTGCCTCGGGCTCGAACTGCCAGCTGGCTGCTTTCTGCTGCCAATGTTGTTGTAGTGTCTCTACTCGCGCGGTTACCTTGGCTGTTCTAGCCAGTTCCGGCTGGTTGTACTTTAGACTGCCGTCGGGCATCTTCTTAAGTAGAGCGTTATGCGGCTCTTAGTGGCCTTCCTCTCGTAGGTTAGATTTTCTACTTAGAGCATCTACTACTCTATTAACGTCTTGGATCACTCAGCGGGCCGGACCAGTTAGCGGGCCACCCCACCAGACCTGACGCGACTTTCTGCACGATAACTCTACAATAATATAAGATAATAGCGTGGAATTTTATAGATAGCTAGTCTATTACTATCTATATTAAGTCCGCGTGTGCCCTTAAACGTGACACTTGCTGCACGTTAGTGGTGCGCGCTGACGTCCCGGAGTAGCTAGAGCTTGTTCCACCTCTGCGGCCACCCTTTCTGCCTCTACAGCGAGCTGCTGGCCTTGCTGTGCCTGGAGAGCACCTCCGCGAGCTATATACTGACGCCGCTGATCTTGCTTTCGTTGCTGACGCTGGCTAGCTGCACGCAGCTTCTTATTCTCTTCAGCAAGTATTGTTGCTGATTGCATTGCAACCTGACAGCTTTTAACAACCTGGCGGAGAAGCTAGTTTATTAGGCTCTAAGATTGCCGGCGGAGCTAATCCTAGAGGTGTTTAGCCTACTACTAAAGCTAAGCTACTATATATAGTATCTCTACTATTTATATAGCGTTATTATCTACTATTATCTCTAAAGGAGACAGCGTATAGACTATAATAAATAATAAGAAGACGCGTTCTAGATAGAGAGAAATAAGCTTTATTACTTAGAAGCCTGCCTAAATATTATACTATATAAATATTATTATCTAGATCTATATATACATCGTAAGGAAGTCTATCTTATTAACGTAGTAGACGCCTTAGCGTGCTAGCTCCTAGATCTCGTGACCGTACGCGCGCTTAAGCGGAGAGAAGCAGCTTACGTCAAGCGGCTGGAGTAGATGCGACGTGTGCGCTGGCATACAGAGAGTGATGATCTTGTTCTCTGTGCAGTACTGGTCGAACTCAGGCGTAGCGTGGCTGCTATGGCCGTCGAGGATAAGAAGCCGGTAGACTCCATGCGTACGAGGCGCTGTATACCTATTAAAGTGCTTTACCCACTCTACGCTAAGCTTATCTATCGTCTAGCCATTATCGCTAACTACAAGAACCTAGTCTAGTAGAAGGTAGTAGTACTAGCTAGCCTAGTACTACTTACTAGATAGGATTACGAAGAGTGGAGGATACTAGCTAGATATATTAATATACTTAACTATAGTAGCCTATTCTTAATTACTTAGCTATATAAAAGTAGTGTAATTTATTATATCTAAGCTTATAACTATCTTAGACGTCGCTATAACGCTTATTATAAAGCTAGTATTATTAAAGTCATATATGTCTATATCTAGTATCCTATGCGCCTAGCGCGTCTTGTCTACGAGCTTAAACCACGCTGTAATAGCGATAGGATCCTCACAGCGAGCGCGCTGGCTATGAAACTTCCTATTCCACTTTGTCTGGAGCTCGGACTGGCTCTTGACAAAGCGCGATACCCATTTCTGGCCAACAGGTTGTGGAGGCGGATCTTGGCCGCGCGCGGCGAGAAGAGCGTCCGCCATACGCCGTACGTCGATGATCTGGGGCGGAAAACCTTGTCGATTAAGGTCTAAGATCCACTAAACGAGAGACTGCTCTTCGATAGGAGACAGCTTCCGTTTCTGGGCGTTGGTAACAGCTTGAGGCTGGATACCTTGGAGGCGGCGTTGGAGCGTCGTTCGCGGAGCGTCGAATAACGAAGTAGCCTAACGCTAGCTTACTATGCGTTTTTCTTAAAGCGCACGAGAGGCTAGAAGAACTCTACCTTTATAAAAAGTCTTTTAAGGACGTTATTATCGCGGCATTATAGTTATTATATAGAGAGTTGCGTTAGGTTTGGTGGGGTGGCCCGCTAACTAGTCCAGCCCGCTGAGTGATCCAAGACGTTAAGTAATTTAGCTTAGTAAGTAATTCTAAAGTTAAACTAAGAGAGTATCTTAGCCTATTAGACTTATCTTCTAATAAGTTTTTTAGTTATTATAAAACTTATTAAGTTTTAGTAATTAAAAAATACTTTAATTTAGTCTAAAAGTTTTAATAAGTGTACTTTCTACTATTCTAAAGTACTAACTATTTGAATATAAGCTTAAATATGCTTAAATAAGCCTTAATAAGCTTAAGTAAGCACTTGTACTCTTTTAGCTAGAATAGCACCACTATACCTATTACATTCTTGTACACGTAGTCTATAACGTATAGATTGCGTATACCTAGGTTATCTATTAGTAAGATAGAATATTCTAGATAAGCTAGTATTTATATATAATAAGTAGTAGATAGCGATAATACTTTAGAGTCTAACTCCTCTCTTTATATCTAATAGATACACTTTTAACTCTAGTTCCTATCTTCCGCTATTACTAATACTATTACTATGTTACGAACCTTAGAAGACGGGGCACGGCAACCTATATACGAAAGTAATAAAGAAATTACTTTATATAGATTAAGTAGATAGCTAACTTTAAAAAACTAATAGGTAGCGTTACCTTATAGCTTTTTTAATTTTATAGTCTTAGTAGAAAGTTATTCTAAGATAAGTTATATATATTCTATAATATTTTATAATATTCTATAATATCCTATAAGATAATATATATAGAATATATAAGACTTAATAGAATATATAGAATATTAAGTTATATTTCTTAAGTATATAGCTACTAAATAGTATATTTATATAGTTACTATATTTAACTTTAAAATCTAAGAATTAGTACTTAATTCTTAAACTCTTAAGTTATTTATTAATCTTTATATTATACTTAACTTATCTTATTTATTATATACTTAGCTTATTCTTAAGAACTAACTCTAAAATCTTTTAAGAATAGATCTTTATACTTTAAATACTCTTAAAAAAAGTAAAATTATAATAAAGACTCTAGATATAACTATAGACGCTACTTATATCTTAGTATATAGTAATAAGTCTAATTTATACTATAGTAACTATAATAAGCTTAAAGCTTAGCTACTCTAAACTAATAAATATCTCTATATTAAAGAAAACTAGATTAATAATAATAATAAAGTTATATAGGCTACTATCTTAATTTATAGTAATATAAAGAAGTAGGCTAACTCTATTCTATACTAATATATAGATAATAACGTTAATAATTAAGATAATATTAATCTTATTAATAACTAGAATACTTTTAAAGCTAAGATAAAAGAAGTCTTTTTACTCTTTAAAGAATTAGTAATTATAAAATAGAAAGTTTAGAGGCTTAGATAAACTAAGTCTATTACTAATTATATAACTAAGTTCTAATAATACTCTATAGTTATTAACTAAGATAATAATACTTTAATTTAAATATATTAATAAAGTCTTAAACTAACTATATATAAAAAACTTATATAAAGTAGATCTAATATTAATATACTTAATAAACTTATAAATAAAGCTATTTAAATTAATAATAAGTTATATAAGCTTATACTAGAAAAAAGAATATTTAATTAAGAAACTTATATCTAAGAACTTATAAATAACTAACTAAGATACTAGCCTTAATATTTAGATCTTAATTAAGAATATAAGTAAAGCTATATATCTTAAGTTCTTAGTATATACGCTATAAATAGCTATAAGCCTATATACCTTAATAATATTAATAAAAAACTAGGTTAACTAAAATTTTAGCGTAATAAGAGTAAAAAGCTAATAATTTACTATATTTATAGTAAAATACGCTATATAATATAGAACTATTATAGTAAGAATAAGATTATATAATAAGTTAATATAGTTAGAAAGATTAGTAAACTAACTAATAAATTATAAGAAGTTATTATAAAATTTATAATTAAATACTAAGTAAATAATAAAGAAAATATTCTTAAAGGAATAAAGAATCTTACTATTATAAAAACTAAATACCTAGATAACTTACTTATATTTAATAAGGAGTATAATAAGCTAAAAGAAGATATAGTAAAGCTATTATACACTAAGTATAATAAGATAGCTACGTTTAAAGAAAAATATTAACTAAGTACGCTTTATATAAGCTTACTAGAGATAAAGTTATTATTACTATAGATTAATAGCCTACTCTACTATCTTAATAAAGAATTAGTAGATTATATTATAAAAATCTTAAGTATCCTATAAACTATGTAATAGTATTTTTATAATTTAGCCTATTGTTACGAACCTAAGAAGACGGGGCACGGCAACCTATGTACGGAAGTGATAAAGGAGTCACTTTATATAGGTTAAGCGAACGGCTAATTTTTAAGAACTAATAGATAGCGTTACCCTATAGCTTACGTAATTCTATAGTCTTAGTAAAAAGCTACTATAGAATAAGTTATATATATTCTATAATATTCTATAATATCCTATAATATTCTATAATATCCTATAATATCCTATAAAGTATTACGTATAGGATATATAGAACCTTATAGAATATATAAGATATTAAGTTATATTTCTTAAGTATATAGCTACTAAATAGCGTATTTATATAATTACTATATTTAACTTTAAAATTTAAAAATTAGTACTTAATTTTTAAACTCTTAAGTTATTTATTAATCTTTATATTATACTTAATTTATTTTATCTATTACGCGCCTAGCTTATTTTTAAGAACTAAATCTAAGACCCTCTAAAAATAGACTTTTATATATTAAATACTCTTAAAATAAGTAATATAATAATAGATACCCTAGATACGACTATAGATACTACTTATACCTTAGTACGTAGTAATAAGCCTAACTTATACTATAGTAATTATAGTAAGCTTAAAGCTTAGCTACTCTAAGTTAATAGATACCTCTATATTAAAAGAAATAAGATTAATAATAATAATAAAGTTATATAGACTACTATCTTTCTTTATAGTAACGTAGAGAAGTAGGCTAACTCTATCTTATACTAATATATAAATAATAATATTAATAATTAAGATAATATTAACTTTATTAATAACTAGAACGCCTTTAAAGCTAAAATAAAAGAAGTCTTTTTACTTTTTAAGGAATTAGTAATTATAGAATAAAAGATTTAAAGACTTAGATAGACTAGATTTACTACTAATTATATAACTAAATTCTAATAATACTCTATAGTTATTAACTAGAATAATAATACTTTAATATAGATATATTAATAAGGTCTTAAGCTAACTATACGTAAGAAACTTATAAAAAATATATTTAACTTTAATATACTTAATAAACTTATAAATAAAGCTATTTAAATTAATAATAAGTTATATAAGCTTATACTAGAGGAAAGACTATTTAACTAAAAAACCTATATCTAAGAGCCTATAAATAACTAACTAAGATACTAGCCTTAATATTTATACTCTAACTAAGAATGTTAGCAAAGCTATATATCTTAAGTCTCTAGTATATACGCTATAAATAGCTATAAGCCTATATATCTTAATAATATTAATAAGAGACTAGATTAGCTAAAGTTTTAGCGTAATAAAAGTAAAAAGCTAATTACTTATTATACCTATAGTAAAGTAAGCTATATAGTATAGAACTATTATAGTAAGAATAAAATTATATAATAAGTTAACGTACTTAGAAAGGTTAGTAAACTAGCTAATAAGTTATAAGAAGTTATTATAAAACCTATAATTAAATACTAAGTAGATAGTAGAGAAGGTATTCTTAAAGAAATTAAAAACTTTACTATTATAAGAACTAAATACCTAGATAACTTACTTATATCTAATAAGAAATACGATACGCTAAAAGAAGACGTAGTAAAGCTACTACGCACTAAATATAATAAGATAGCTATATTTAAAAAAAAATATTAATTAAGTACGCCCTATATAAGCCTACTAAAGATAGAGTCGCTATTATTATAGATTAATAGCCTACTCTATTATCTTAATAAGAAATTAGTAGACTACGCTATAGAAACCCTAAATATCTTATAAACTATATAATAATACTTTTATAATCTAGCCTATAAGGTTAATTAAGATTAGGAAAATATTTCTTTAGAAATTAAGAAGTTCCTATTAATACTAAAGAATTTCTAATAAGTTAAATAAATACTATAAATATAAGATAAGCCTATAATTATACTTTCTAATAAAGATATCTAAGAAATAACTCTATATATTATAGAATTAGATAGCTAGATAGTTAAGATTCTAGAATAAGATATTTAAGAGTTTATATAATACTCTTAGAATAATAAGCTATTATAAGTTTAAGAAGTAGAAAAGTAATAATTATAAAACTAATTATAAGGTAAATAAAAGATTAACTAAATAAGCTAAGATACTATAGTTTAGTACTAATATAATTCTTATAACTCTTATTATACTAAGTTATTATAGACTAGTTATATATATAACTTTTATAAAATCTATTACTTAGAAAAGAAGAGATCTATATAGTCTCTAAGAAGAGTATATAGATTCTCTAAGTATAAGGTAAAATAAGATATATATATTAAAGATATATACCTAAAGCACCTATAGAATAAGCGTAAGAATACTTATTTCTCTAGTTATAAAGACCTATAAGACATTATCTATATATAAACTATATATAAAATATAATATATTAATAACTCTATCTATAAATATAAGAAGTATAACTAGTAAATATATCTAAGTAGCGCATATAATAAGTACTATAATATAAAAGAATTCTATAGATTTAGAACTAAGTCTTTTTTAGACTTATAAATAGCTAAAAAGGCCTAGCTAAGAAGATTAATATAGTAAATCCCTTAAGACTTATTAAGCTACTAGTATAGCTTAATAGAGTATAGATATATACTTTAGTAGATTTAGAATTAGAAGCGAACTATATTTTAGCGTACGTAGTAGATAAAGCTAGACTTTAACTACTATAGAAATATTAGTCCTACTTACTATAAGTTACTAATAGATAACTAATACTAAAAGAAAGTAAAATTATATATAAAATTACTAACGTAACGCTTAGTATCTAAGAGTACTAGAAAAAAATAGATTTAGATATCTTTAGACTAGCTATTTATAATATTATATTAAGACTTTTCTAGCTATAAGAATATAATCTATAGATTAACTAGAAGTTAAAGAAGTTCTTATTTAAGTATTATAGACTAGACGTAATTATAAGCTAACCTATATATTAACTAATTTTAATAATAGATAAGAGAAAAGTTTATAATATTACTAAAGAATAGTAAACCTTATATAAGAATAGTCTTAAGATATAAGAGTTTAACTTAATAAATACTAGTAAAATACTCTTAGATTATAAAGTTAAAGTTTTAGAGAAATATATAACTCTTAATATTCTAAAAGAGTATATAGAATTTAAGTATTTTTTTATAGAAGTAGTAAATAGTAAAGCTTTACTAAAGTATTAACTCTAAAATTATAAAATTATTTTAGAAAAAGGAAAAACTTTACTCTTTAAGCTAATATATTAACTATTAGAGATAGAACTTAAAGTATTAAAAAAGTAGCTAAATAAGAACTTAAAAAAAGAATATATTAGACCTTCTATATTATTAGTAAGATTCTTAATACTCTTTATACTAAAGAAGAAGAGACTACTAAGAATATACGTAGACTATTATAAGCTTAATAATATTATAGTAAAGAATTAATATCTACTACTAAATATTATAAAATTTTAAGATTAATTATCTTAAGTAAGAATCTTTATAGTAATAGATCTATAAGATAGATATTACTTTATTAGAATAAAAAAAAGTAAAAAATAGAAGATAGTATTCTAAATAAGATATAGATATTATAAATATACTATTATATCTTTTAGGCTTATAAACGCCCTAGTAATATTTTAGGAACTTATTAATAACGTGTTAAGAGCTTACTTAAATATCTTTATTATTATATACTTAGATAATATTCTTATCTACTCTAAAAATAAAGAAGAATATATTAAATATATCTATATAGTACTAAGGTGCCTAGACTAGTTTAATTTATAACTTAAGCTAAAAAATATAAATTCTATAAGAAAGAGGTCGCTTTCTTAGAATATATTATAGAAGCTAATAGAGTATATATAAGTAAAAAAAAGATTAAAGTAGTTAAGAAATAGCTACTACTAAAAATAGTTAAGAAAATATAATTCTTTCTAGAATTCTTAAGTTTTAACTAATAATTTATTAAGGATTATTCTAAGATTACTATTCTATTAATAAAATTTATAAGAAAAGATATACTATTTATATAGAGTAAAGAAGTAGAAGACGCCTTCTAGACGCTTAAAAATATAAGTATAACGCTACTATACTTCTATATATTTTAATTAGGGTAACCTCTACGCTTTAAGACTAACTTATTAGATCTTATACTAGAAGAATATACTAGCTAATTATATAAAGGCTAATAGTATTCTATAGCCTATTATTTATATAAGCTTTTAGGACTAGAGAAGAACTATAATATTTATAATAAGAAGCTATTAGCTATTATTACTTATCTAAAATATTAGAGAGTATACGCTAAGAGTTACTTAGAACTTATAATATTCTTAGATTATAAGAACTTAATTATATTTATAACTACTAAAGTACTTAATAAATAATAAATTTAATAGTTATAGGAATTAAGATAGTATAAGTTTAAGATTAAATTTATATTAGAAAAAAATAATAATAGAGCTAATACTCTTAGCTATAAATATAATATTATAAGAATAAAGATAATTAATAAATCTATAATACTTACACGCTATAAAGATAAATTATTAGAATTAGTAAAGATATTAAACTTAGTTATATAAATTACTAATAAGGTACTAAAAGAATTATAAGAAGTAATTATTAAGTAATACTATAATAACCTTATATATAGTTACCCTAGTATTACTTAAATAATAGAACTTATTAAGTAAAATTATAAGTTTCTATATATAAATAATAAGATTATCTCTTTTATTACTAAATATATAGACTATTAGAAGAATAAATATAGTACTTACGCACCCTATAGAGAAATATAAGTAATAGAGCTACCTAATATACTATAGTTAGATATCTTTATAGACTTTATTATAGGCTTACTAGTCTTAAGAGACCCTATTACTAAAGTATTATATAATATAATTCTTATAGTAGTAGATTATTTTATAAAGTAAGCTAAGTATATCGCCTTTTATAAAGATTTTACGGTAGTATAATTTATATATATTATTAATAATTATATTATAAGATATTATAGTATACTAAAATTAATTATTAGTAATAGAAATAAGCTCTTTACTTTAAACTTTTAGATAGTATTACTTACTATAATTAGTACTAAAAGGAAGCTATTAATAGCTTATTATCTATAAATAAATAGATAAATAGAGTAAATAAATTATATAATAAAAGCCTATCTATAGATCTATATTAACTACTAGTAGAATAACTAGGTTTTACTATTACCTATAGTATAGATAGCCTATAATAATAAGCTTTTAGAATCTATAAAATAGACTCTATTCTACGCGAACTATAGGAGACACTTAAATCTCTTTACACGTATATTACTAAGCCTAAAAATAGAAGTAGCTATTGCTATAGCTAATAAGCTAAAGTTAGTATACGAGCTACTATAATGTAAACTTAAAAAGGTATAACGCTAGAGTATCTTATATATTAATAAGAAATAAAAAATAGCACCTTAGCTAAAGAGAGGGGATAAAGTTTATCTACTTATAAAGAACCTTTGCACTATATAACTTAGTAAGAGACTTAATAATATTAAGATTAAACTATTTTTAATTCTTAATTAGAAAGGACTAATTACTTATATACTTAACTTTCTATCTAATATAAAGATATACTTAAAATTCTATATTAATAAGTTAGAATTAGTAGACCCTAAAATACTACTTTAGAAAACCTTCTACTATAAAATAAAAAAAGAAAATAAATTTAAAGTTAGGAAAATCCTTATATACTAAATATAGAGTAATAATAAAGAATACCTAATTAAATAGTTAGGCTACCCTAAAAGTAATAATACCTAGGAACTAGACACGAACCTTACAAACTACTACTAGCTACTTACGTAGTATTATGCGAAGCACTTAACTACTTATTAAAAGTAGGATCTCTATCTAAGAAAGTTAGCGTAAAAGTACTCTAATTTAATATAGAAGTACTAGGTATTATACTATCTTTAAGAAGACGCACCTCTTAGTTAATATTATCTACCACCTCTAGCGCTTTAATCTCTTTAACGAATTTTCCTAACTTATCTACCTACTACTATTTATAACGCTTTAGCACTTTCCTTTATTTACAAAGACGATCCTTCTTCGCACGTGCCGCTAATAGAGCATCTAACGCTGCCGCCTCCGCTATATTAGCCTTAGACTCCTATTATTCTAAGCGAGCTAGCTTCTAGTCTAACCAAGAAAAGTCTAGCAAGGGAACCTCCACTAGCACGCACGACTTCACACTATTGCGATAATAATTCCTATATTTCTTCTTTAATAATAATATACGACACTCTAGATTCTTTTTCGCGTAATATTAATAAGTGACTATAGCTATCTAACTAATACTATTTATACGATTACTTAGAGTATAATAATAAGTAGTACTATAAGAAACTATAAGGTTAGTTTATAAAGATATAAAATAGAGAAGAGAGAGGTAGTATTATAAACCTAAGAAGATAGGGTATAGTAACCTATATATAGAAGTAATAAAGGAGTTACTTTATATAAATTAAGTAGATAGCTAACCTTTAAAAATTAATAAGTAGTATTACCTTATAGCTTATATAATCTTATAGTCTTAGTAGAAAGCTACTATAGAATAAGTTACGTATATTCTATAATATTCTATAATATCCTATAATATTCTATAAAGTATTACGTATAGGATATATAAGACCTTATAAGATATATAGAATATTAAGTTATATTTCCTAAGTATATAGCTACTAAATAGCGTATTTATATAATTACTAAATTTAACTTTAAAATCTAAGAATTAGTACTTAATTCTTAAATTTTTAAGTTATTTATTAATTTTTATATTATACTTAACTTATCTCGTCTATTACGCATCTAGCTTATTCCTAAGAACTAACCCTAGGACCCTCTAAGGACGGACCCTCACACCTATAGGTTAATTAAGATTAAGAAAATATTTTTTAGATATTAAGAAGTTCTTACTAATACTAAAAGATCTTAAATAGATTAAGTAAGTATAATAAGTATAGAATAAACTTATAATTATACCTTCTAATAAAGATATCTAAGAGATAACTTTATATACTATAGAATTAGATAGCTAGATATTTAAAATTCTAAAATAAGATATTTAGGAGTTTGTATAATATTCTTAGAATAATTAACTATTATATATTAGAAAAATAGAAAAATAGTAGTTGTAAAACTAATTTTAAGGTAAATCAAGAATTTACTAGATAAACTAGAATATTATAGTCTAGTACTAGTATAGTTCTTATAATCTCTATTATACTAAGTTATTATAGACTAGTTATATATATAACTTTTATAAAATCTATTACTTAGAAAAGAAAAGATTTAACATGGTTGGCAAGCGAGCGGCCCACGCAAGCGAGCGGCCCACTCCACCAACTTTCTGCGCCCATTTAAGCGCACACTATAGCCACGTTAAGAGATAATATATAGAAATTTATAAAGTAGATTAAGTAGTATCTTAAGTATCTTTCTTGCATATATGTGAGTTGTGGCTAGTCTCCCTGCACCTCGTGCAGCGCGCCAGAGCCTGGCGGCTAAGGCCTAATCGCGCTCCTCCTTAACGCTCTTTATGGGAAATCTGCTGCTTAACCTCGCGTTAAGCGAATATATCTTCCCTTTCTCCCTTTATTAAGGTCCTTTACTTCTATATACGCTTTTTCTTACGTTATTTACGCGCTAACGCTACCTTATTAGCTCGCTTAAGACTAGTAATCTAATCGCGTATTAGCTTAGTTAAGAGTATTATAACCTTAGCTCCTTTCTTAAGCTAATTAATCGCTTTAATAATAGAGATAGGCGATAAGCTCTTGTGCCGCCAAACGCGATTACGTATTAACGTTAATTAAGCCTTAAGCTCACGTACGTTGCTCGGCGTACAAGCCTCCTAGGGAGCCTCTAGTAGAGTAGTTGGAGTAGGCATACGGAGCTGTACGTCTAGCTTTAATAGTATAGTATCTAGCTAGAGAGGCACAAGGCCTGCGCCTCGAAAGGCTAAGCAAATATTAGATAAGGTAAACGATCGATCGTACGCTGCCTTAAAGGCTAGCAGGAACTCAAGCTTGGTGATGTGGTTAATGTGATGGCGGATTAGGGCCTCAACCTCATGGCTGTACGCGCGCTTTAATAGCAAGAAGTAGCCAACGTTAAGAGGCTGAAGTAGGTGAGATGAGTGAGGTAGTATATAGAGCGTGTAGATATTGTTCTCCTTATAGAGCTCTTAAAACTTAAGCAATTAGTGACTCTTGTGGCTATTAAGGATAAGTAGCCGACGTGCTCTAACTACTTTGCCCTTAGTATGCTTAATAAAGTACTTTAGCTACTTAACTCCTATCTTATTAGTTGTCTAGCTATTGTCGCTAACTACGATAGCCTAGTCGCGTGGGATATCCTCCTCGTACCAGGCAGAAAGGTGATACTAGCTAGCAAAGATAAGGAACGGCGGTACTAACTAGCTAATAGCGTTAATCGCAGTAATCGCCGTTACCTACTTACGATTACTTAGCTAGATAGCCTTTAGCCTGCGTCTTCTCTCTAACGCTATTACGACAAGCTAAGTCGTAATCTTACCTATTATAAAGCTAGCCTTATTAAAGTTATAGACGTTATTATTATAGATACTATACTTAGCCTTTATCTACTCTATTAGATTAAACTAGCTCTTAATTAGTATAGGATTCTTATATAGAGCTCTCTATCTATTATACGCTTAGTTAAAACACGTCGTGAGACAGTCTATACGCTTGACAAAGTTGGCTGGCCACTTCTGTCCAACCTGGCCTGCGCCGCGCGCAGCGAGCAGCTTATCAGCCATATCACGTATAGCTGCGTACGTAGGCGAAAATCCACGTTGATCCAGATCAATTATATAGCTAATAATTACCTCCTCTTCTAACTAGGTAAGCTTCCTCGAGTTTGGTAGGCAATCGCCTTAGGTAGGCTTTCTAGCGCGTTGGCGTTAGAGCGTTGTTTAGGGGACTTTAAATATCTACGCAGCATCTCTTATAGACTAAATTTAGCTTCTATTAATAGCTAGGATTATAAGATGTATATTAGCCTTAGAAGAGGCTAGTAGGGCTTGAATTGGAGGAGCCATGATAGGGAGGAGTTCACAAGGCGCAGAAAGTTTGGTGGGGTGGGCCGCTCGCTTGCGTGGGCCGCTCGCTTGCCAACCATGTTATATAGTCTTTAAAAAGAGTATATAGATTCTCTAAGTATAAGATAAAATAAAATACATGTATTAAAAAAATATATTTAAAGTACTTATAAGATAAGTATAAAAATACTTATTTCTCTAGTTATAAAGACTTATGAAATATAATATATTAATAACTCTATCTATAAATGTAAAGAGTATAATTAGTAAATATATCTAAGTAGTATATATAATAAGTACTATAATATAAAAGAATTCTATAAATTTAGAACTAAGTCTTTTTTAGACTAGTAAATAGCTAAGAAGGCTTAGCTAAGAAGATTAATATAGTAAATCCCCTAGAACTTATTAAGCTACTAGTATAGCTTAATAAAGTATAAATATATACTTTAGTAGATTTAGAATTAGAAATAAACTATATTTTAGCGCACGTAATAGATAAAGCTAGACTTTAATTACTATAAAGATATTAGTTATATCTATTATAAGTTACTAATAGACAACTAATTCTAGATAAAAATAAAATTATATATAAAGTTACTAATATAACGCTTAGTATCTAAGAGTACTAGAAAAGAATAGACTTAGATATCTTTAGACTAACTATTTATAATATTATATTAGAACTCTCTTAGCTATAAGAATATAATCTATAGATTAACTAGAAGTTAAAGAAGTTCTTATTTAGGTATTATAAACTAAATATAAATATAAACTAGCTTATATATTTACTAATTTTAATAGTAAATAAAAGAAAAGTTTATAATATTACTAAAGAATAGTAAATTTTATATAAAAATAGCCTTAAGATAAAAAAAGTTTAATTTAATAGATACTAGTAAGATACTTCTAAATTATAAGATTTAAGTTTTAGAGAAATATATAATTCTTAATATAATAAAAAAGTCTAAAGAATTTAAGTACTTCTTTATAAAAGTAGTAAATAATAAAGCTTTATTAAAGTATTAAATCTAGAATTATAAGATTATTTTAAAATAAGAGAAAACTCTACTCTTTAGACTAGTATATTAACTATTAGAGATAGAACTTAAAGTATTAAAAAGTAGCTAAATAAAGACTTATAGAAAAGCTATATTAGACTCTCTAATTTACTAGTAAGATTTCTAATACTCTTTATATTAAAGAAGAAGAGACTATTAAGAATATATATTAATTACTATAAGCTTAATAATATAATAGTAAAGAATTAATTCTTACTATTAAATATTATAGAACTTTATTATTAATTGTCTTAAGTAAGAATTTTTATAATAATAAATTTATAAGATAGATACTATCTTATTAGAAAAGAGAAAAGTAAAGAATAAAAGATAATATTCTAAATGTCGGATCGTGAGCATCGGTAGAGACGTTGGCTGCTCAACACTCGCCCACGAGCCGACTCGATCCTACTTCGGTCCGGCTCGCGCCAAGCTTAGGTATACCTTCGTAGCACCTACGTTTATAGATAAATTATACTAATACTAAGTTATAAAAAGAATCTTATTATTATTATTACCTATATAATTATATAAGGCCTACTAATACTAATTAGTAATTATATAGTAGTTATAAATAGTTAAGTTAGAAGAAATAGATTCTATAACTTTACGCATTCTCTAGATATCTATATTAGTAGTAGAGTTATTTATACTAAGTTTACTATTAGCTATATTAGGCGTCTTATCTAGCTTAAGACTAACTATTCTAGCTATATTAGAGCGTTCTAAGACGTAGTCTATATACGCACTAATCTCTATCTAGTCACTACTTAACCTATATATAACCTACGACTACTAATAAGTCTCTAGCGAACTTAGCTAGTAAGGCACCTATTAATAATCTATAACTACTAATATATTACTAGCAACTATAGCTAGTATAGCCCGCGTTAATAATAATAGATAGTAGATAAAATAGTTAGTAGTAATAGAGACTATACGCTTATATAAGAGGAGTTACTAGGAACTATAAATCTTAAGGTAAGAGAGTAGCGTTATATTAACCTAGAGATCTAGAATAATAAGATTAAAGTACTAAATAATAAGATAGACGCAACTACGGCAATAACGTATATCGCGCGTGCGATTATAGACTATATAGACTAGCCTATAGTAGACGTAGAGCTCTTTAATAAGTTCTATTAAAACTTAAAGGCTAGACTTAAGCTATATTTAAGCGTATATATATAATATATACTAAGAAACTAAAGTAGATCCTCTAGTTTAAAGGCGTATATACTAGCTATATTAATATACTACTAAATAAAACTATAGCTAAATTACTACGTAAAGAGAAGTATCTAAAGTAGCTAGATAAGTAATTCTAAGCTACTATCTTTAATAAGTAATTAGCGGCGTATATACTATAAGAGTAGATATTACTAGGATAATATATTATAGAATCTATATAACTAATAAGAGTAAAGGTAGTAACTTAAGCTTAGAGCTATACCTCTATAAAAGTAAGAGACTAAGATAGAAAGAATTAAGAATAAAAATAATAACTAGTAGAGCTACTTATAAAGATAATTAAATAAATACTATAAGTAGACTATTAATACTAAGTAAATTAATATTTCTAAAGTTATTAATCTTCTTTAATATATAATAACTTTAAAAGATTTTATAAATATATGCTAGTATATTTATAACGTCTAAAGAGACTTAGTATCTCTCTAATTATACTCTTAGATAATATAGACCTATATAAGATAGTTCTACTAATAAAATTTAGTAACGTAAAATTAAATTCTAAGATAATTAATATCTTTATAAAGATATAGGACTATAAGAAGAAATATATAGAGAAGCTATATAACTTTCTAGATAATAAGCTAAAGATCTTTTATAATATCTACTACTACGTAGATATCTAGCTAAATTAATTCTATATAGTCTTTCTATAGATTCTAGAAAGTTATATATAGAAGTACTACTTTTACTTTATTAACTAGTAAATAGATATATTCTTAACTATATATATAAAGCTTAAGAACTACTTTAATATAGATATTAATTATAGCTATTACTACGTAGACTAGATAATAATATTCTTTATTAAAGTCTATAGAGAGAATCTTAATAAAATACTATATAAGGTCCTTAGTATTATACTAAATAAGCTTTAGCTATATTAAAGGGCTCTTAGCTAATAATATATAGAGAAATACGCGCTCTATATTACTATAATTATAGCCTATTAAGGCGTTAAAGAGTTTATAATAGCGCTCTATAGGCTATCTCTAGAGTGCGAGGTCCTATTTAGAGATCTATAATCTTTAATTTAAAACTTATTTACTATAACTATCTCTATTAATCTTACTAAGATAGACTAAGATAATTAATACTACGTAGACTACTAGTATAGTAATAATAAAAGAATCTAAGATAGATCTTAAGATAGAGATAGAGATAGAGGCGTATTTTAGAAAGGTAATTAATACTTAAATAATAGCTATAAATTTAAGCTACGCTAGAAGAAGAAGTACTTTATATACTAGAAGGAAGGCTGCTAGTCTACTAACTACATAGACGATGAGCGTAAAGCTATACGCACGTAGTTTCTCTCTACGTGTTACTTTATAGGAGGATAGCCGCTTATTAACATTTCTATACACCTCGTAAAATACGAAGGTAGTAAGTATACTAGCTAGTATAATTAGATAAGCTAGAGAGAAAAGGAAAATTATAAGGATAGTAATAATAATAGCGCTAATAATTAATAATACTATAAATACTATTTCTTTAAGAAGTAATATTTTATAGACTAGATATTCTTATATTATATCTCTAGCGATAATATATATAGCTAAGGCGCGCTATTAGCACTAGCGTTGTAGTTTCTACTTAAGGACCGCTATACGCGATTTATATACTAAGGCATTCTACTAGATATAGGCGTAGTAAATATATCTACTATTAGTAAGAAGTAGTATCTTATACTTATATAAGAAGACCTAATAGTTCTATTAGATATATTTATAGTAGAAAAGGTATCTATTAAATTTAATAAAAATAAAGCTATAGTATTTATTAGTACTATATAAGTTTTTATAGAGATTAGAAAGATTAACTTTAAAATACTTAAGGCGCTTACGCTATTCTTATTATACTTTATAGATATAAATAGGCTAAATATATACTTTAATAATACTATAGATAAGCTTATCTAAAATAAGATATATATTCTTATTCTCTATATATAGAGATATCTATAGTTCTATCTAAATAAGAGAGAGAGAGTAATAGTATTCTTAATAGAGATAGAGTTAAGATAACTCTATTACTAGTTTAGTTACTTAGCTATTATATAACTAGTTAAGCTCTTAAAGAATACTAGCTATAATAACTTTAAAAAGAAAACTTTAGAGAAAGTTACTAAATTCTACTATTATTACTAGCTCTATAACTTAGCGCTATACTAATTTAAATTTACTCTTAAAGATAATTACTACTTTAACTATAAGATACTTATAGATATAATATTCCTTAGTAGTAAGCCTATACTATATATAGTTAATTCTTTAACTATATTTTAAGGCGCGAAGTTCCTTAGCGCTATCTTAGCTAAGGAGACATAGTAAGCACTGCGGATGCTATAGATCGACACGTATTAAGGGCCACTAGATGTTATTACGCACGACGCAGGCACCAATTTCGTGAGCGTAGAATTCTAGGTAGAAGCAAAGATCATAAGAGTCATATGCAAGCAAGTACCTATAGAGGCGTACTAGTCTATAGGTAAGATTAAGAGGTACTATGCACCTCTACACCGCGCATAGGATATACTATACGTAGAGCTTAATAATAGTACGTCTAATAAGGTAATTCTTTAGATAGCTATAAAGGCTATTAATAATATAGCTAGCTCTAATAGGCTAGTTCTAACTCTACTAGTTTTTAGAGTATATCTATAAATAATTATAGAGTTACTACTATCTCTCTTAATAATTAAGCGTAGTAAGACTATTTAAAAAGTAATAAAGGCCTTACGTAAGCTTATTATAGAACGCTAAGTTATAGACGCCTTAAATACCTAAAATAGACTAGGCACCGTAGACATGCTTGCGCTCCCACTCTAGAGCGAAGTCTTAGTATAGAGAGAGAGTAATAGCTAGAATGGCCTATATAAGATTGCTAGTATAGATAGCTATAATATTACTATAGATATAGTTAATAGTCTAATAATATTTAGATTAACTATTATTAAGCTATATTATAGACTAGACTATCTTTAGAGTAACCCTAATGCGCTATACGCACTAAATAAGCTGCATAAGCTAGTAGTAGTATCTCTAGTAGCGTAACTACGTAGAAGAGGCTAACCTCTAGAATTAAAGAATAAGCGTAAGGCGCACGCGTATATTACTAAGAAGAAGTAAGATAATCTTAAGCTAGCTATTAAGCTATATAATAATAGAGTAATTATAACTTTAGATATACTCTTTAAAGCGTCTAATAATTAAAAGATTAGTAATCTTATAAGCTATAGAGTTTTTAAATTTAAATAATATAATAAGAAGCTATATAGTAAAATCTATATATTTAAATTATACCTAGTATATAAAGTTAAGAGAAAAATAACTAAGCTATATAAGAAATCCTATCTAATTATCTAAGACTATTAAAATTCTAGTAAGAAAGCTATTCTAACCTAATCTCTAACTACCTAGAGATATAGCTAGCGTATAATTATATTATTAGCGCCTAGGCTAATATAACGTAGTATAAGTATTAAGCTACGCGATATTATGTAGATATATCTATAGGCGTAGATATTACTAAAATAGATAATACTTACTTACCTCTCTATTAAGCTAGTATCCTAATATCTAAAGGGTATACTACTCTATATAATTAAGCTATTATATAGAATTATAGAGATAGAAGTTTACTAATAGATAACTTATTATAGATACTATTATAAGGAACTAAATATAATAATATTAATATATAATCTATACTTATTAATTATAAATAATAATGCTAATGTCTTTAGTATTATTAATATATAGATAGATAATACCCTTATACTTAAAATAACTACGTTCTTATTACTAGAAGAGAAAAAGATTTAGAAAGTATAATTCTAATTAAAGCTAAAAGTAGTACTTATATAAGAGGTATAACTAGACTTTAATAAATATATACTTATAATAGATAATAATAGCGAACTAGTCTTTTCTCTCTAGTAGAAAGAATAAGGAGGAAAAATTAGGCTTATAGATATTAAGTTACCTAATTACGCGTAATAGTATATAAAATAGCGCGCCTAAGAAGTATATATCGCATTAATATACTAACTAGAGGTATTATTTAACTTATCTATTACTACTTAAGCGTAGTAACTATTAAATAAGAATATTAAGGCGCTTAATAAGCGCCTAAAATAGTAAATAGAGAACTTTAATTATAGCCTACGCTACGTTACTATTAATCTTATAGAGACTAAGCTAATAGTCTTTATAGATAGCTTCTTCGCTAATAATAAGAACCTTAGCTTATAGCTAGGCTTTATTCTAATACTTATTAATAAGTTTATAGATAGTAATACTTTTATATTACGTAGTAATATAATCTACTATAGCTCTATAAAATATAAGCGCGTTATATAGAGTATACTACCTTCTAAAATCTATAGTATAATTAATAGTTTTAATATAGGTATTACTATTACTACTATCTTAAAAATAATTACTAAATAACTTAGACTCTCTATAATTCTACTAGTTATCTATATAGACTCGTATTCCCTATATAAGTGCCTAGTAAAGCTTAGTACGACGAAGGAGAAGCGACTTATAATTAATATTATAGCGCTACGCTAATTATATAAGCGTCGCGAGATTAATAAGATCTACTAGATTAATAGTAATAATAATTCTATAGACGCGTTTATAAAGGCATCGCTAAACTACGCGCTTAAACACTTTATTAATAATAATAAGCTAGTAGTCTAAGTAGATAGATAGGTCTAAAGGCTAATAGGCTCTAATATTTAATACTATATATATAGTTACTACTAATATACGTAGAGTTACTAGCTATCTAGAAAGAAAAGACTTTTAGTATTAGATTATAAGTATTAGTAGAGATGTTAGTGTAACGAGGCTACCTCCCTCGTTACAGCTACAGCCAAGACCAGACTCGGAGTCAACCCCGAGTCGCTTCGGACCTGATCCTAACTCAGTTCTAACTCAGCCCTCCCTAGCCTATATGTATTTAAGCCTGCTGTTCCCTAGATGTAGATAGGTAGTTTTCTGCAATCCTTTCGTACAAGACCTATAGGTGTTAATAGATCTTAGGTTACGGTTCTCCCACGCACTCCCATATGCCTCTGAGTGAGACCACGCCGAGTTCGGATCTCTTGTCTTGCCTGCGTCGTTACAGTTAGCTACTTAATACTTACCTATAAGCTAACTTAATTCTACTTTAGTCTAGCTCGCGCTAAGCTTAGGTATACCTTTATAGTACCTATATTTATAGATGAATTATACTAATACTAAGTTATAAAAAGAATCTCGTTGTTGTTATCACCCGTACGATCGTATAAGGCCTACCAACAGTTCTCTTTTATTTCTAAAAGCTTATATAAATAGTAGGCTATAAAATACTATTAGCCTTTATATAACTAGCTAGCATATCCTTCTAATATAAGATCTAATAAGTTAATCTTAAAGTATAGAGAATACTCTAACTAGAATATATAGAAGTATAGTAATATTATACTTATATTCTGAAGTTTCTAGAACGCGTCTTCTACTTCTTCACTCTATATAAATATTATATCTTTTCTTATAAGTTTTATTAATAGAATAGTAATTTTAAAATAATTCTTTATAAACTACTACTTAAAATTTAAGAATTCTAAGGAGAATTAAATTTCCTTAACTATCTTTAGTAGTAGCTATTCTTTAACTACTTTAATCTTTTTTTTACTTATATATACTTTATTAGCTCCTATAATATATTCTAAGAAAGTAACCACTTTTTTATAGAATTAAAATTTCTCTAGCTTAAGTTATAAATTAAACTAGTCTAGGCATCTTAGTACTATATAGATATATTTAATATATTCTTTTTTATTTTTAAAGTAGATAAGAATATTATCTAAGTATATAATAATAAAGATATGTAAGTAAGCTCTTAATATATTATTAATAAATTTCTAAAATATTACTAGAGTATTTATAAATTTAGAATTTATAATAGTATATTTATAATATCTATATCTTATTTAGTGTTGGTAGGCCTTGTACGATCGTACGGGTGATAACAATAACGAGGTTCTTTTTATGACTTGGTATTAGTATAATTTATCTATAAACGTGGGTGCTATAAAGGTATACCTAAGCTTAGCGCGCGCTAGACTAAAGTAGGATTAAGTTAGCTTATAGGCGAGTATTAAGTAGCTAACGTCTTTACTAATACTTATAATCTAATACTAAAAGTCTTTTCTTTCTAGATAGCTAGTAACTCTACGTATATTAGTAGTAACTATATATATAGTATTAAATATTAGAGCCTATTAGCCTCTAGACCTATCTATCTACTTAGACTACTAGCTTATTATTATTAATAAAGTGTTTAAGCGCGTAGTTTAGCGATGCCTTTATAAACGCGTCTATAGAATTATTATTACTATTAATCTAGTAGATCTTATTAATCTTGCGACGCTTATATAATTAGCATAGTGCTATAATATTAATTATAAGTTACTTCTCCTTCGTCGTACTAAGCTTTACTAGGTACTTATATAGGGAGTACGAGTCTATATAGATAACTAGTAGAATTATAGAGAGTCTAAGTTATTTAGTAATTATCTTTAAGATAGTAGTAATAGTAATACTTATATTAAAATTATTAATTATACTATAGATTTTAAAAGGTAGTATACTCTATATAACGCGCTTATATTTCGTAGAGCTATAGTAGATTATATTACTACGTAATGTAAAAGTATTACTATCTATAAACTTATTAATAAGTATTAGAATAAAGCCTAGCTATAAACTAAAATTCTTATTATTAGCGAAGAAGCTATCTATAAAGACTATTAGCTTAGCCTCTATAAGATTAATAGTAATATAGCGTAAACTATAATTAAAGTTCTCTATCTACTATTTTAGGCGCTTATTAAGCGCCTTAATATTCTTATCTAATAGTTACTACGCTTAAGTAGTAATAGATAGGTTAAATAATACCTCTAGTTAGTATATTAATATAATATATACTCCTTAGGCGCGCTATTCTATATACTATTACGCGTAATTAGGTAACTTAATATCTATAAGCCTAATTTTTCCTCCTTATTCTTTCTACTAGAGAGAAAAGACTAGTTCGCTATTATTATTTATTATAAGTATATATTTATTAAAGTCTAGTTATACCTCTTATATAAGTACTACTTTTAGCTTTAATTAGAATTATACTTTCTAAATCTTTTTCTCTTCTAGTAATAAGAACGTAGTTATTTTAAGTATAAGGGTGTTATCTATCTATATACTAATAATACTAAAGACGTTAGTATTATTATTTATAATTAATAAGTATAGATTATATATTAATATTATTATATTTAGTTTCTTATAATAGTATCTATAATAAGTTATCTATTAGTAGACTTCTACCTCTATAATTCTATATATTAGCTTAATTATATAGAGTAGTATACCCTTTAGATATTAGGATACTAGCTTAATAGAGAGGTAAGTAAGTATTATCTATTTTAGTAATATCTACGCCTATAAATATACCTACGTAATATCGCGTAGCTTAATACTTATACTATATTATACTAGCCTAGGCGCTAATAATATAATTATACGCTAGCTATATCTCTAGGTAGTTAGAGATTAGGTTAGAATAGTCTTTTTACTAGAATTCTAATAGTTTTAGATAACTAGATAGGATTTCTTATATAGCTTAGTTATTTTTCTCTTAACTTTATATACTAGGTATAATTTAAATATATAGATTTTACTATATAGCTTCTTATTATATTACTTAAATTTAAAAACTCTATAGCTTATAAGATTACTAATCTTTTAGTTATTAGACGCTTTAAAGAGTATATCTAAAGTTATAATTACTTTATTATTATATAGCTTAATAGCTAGCTTAAGATTATCTTACTTCTTCTTAGTAATATACGCGTGCGCCTTATACTTATTCTTTAATTCTAGAGGTTAGCCTCTTCTATATAGTTATGCTACTAGAGATACTACTACTAGCTTATATAGCTTATTTAGTGCGTATAGCGTATTAGAGTCGCTCTAAAGATAGTCTAGTCTATAGTATAGCTTAATAATAGTTAATTTAAATATTATTAGACTATTAACTATATCTATAGTAATATTATAGCTATCTATACTAGCGATCTTATATAGGCTATTCTAGCTATTACTCTCTCTCTATACTAAGACTTCGCTCTAGAGTGGGAGCGTAAGCATGTCTATAGTGCCTAGTCTATTTTAGGTATTTAAGGCGTCTATAACTTAGCGTTCTATAGTAAGCTTATATAAGGCCTTTATTACTTTTTAAATAGCCTTACTATGCTTAACTATTAAGAGAGATAGTAGTAACTCTATAATTATTTATAGATATACTCTAAAAACTAGTAGAGTTAGAACTAGCCTATTAGAGCTAGCTATATTATTAATAGCCTTTATAGCTATCTAAAGAATTACCTTATTAGACGTACTATTATTAAGCTCTACGTATAGTATATCCTATGCGCGGTATAGAGGTGTATAGTACCTCTTAATCTTACCTATAGACTAGTGCGCCTCTATAGGTACTTACTTGCATATAACTCCTATAATCTTTACTTCTACCTAGAATTCTACGCTCGCGAAATTGGTGCCTGCGTCGTGCGTAATGACATCTAGTGGCCCTTAATACGTGTCGATCTATAGCATCCGCAGTGCTTGCCATGTCTCCTTAGCCAAGATAGCGCTAAGGAACTTCGCGCCTTAAAATACAGTTAAAGAATTAACTATATATAGTATAGACTTACTACTAAGGAATATTATATCTATAAATATCTTATAGTTAAAGTAGTAATTATCTTTAAGAGTAAATTTAAATTAGTATAGTACTAAGTTATAGAGCTAATAATAGTAGTAAAATTTAGTAACTTCTTCTAAAGTTTTCTTTTTAAAGTTATTATAGCTAGTATTCTTTAAGAGCTTAACTAGTCGTATAATAGCTAAATAACTAAACTAGTAATAGAGTTATCTTAACTCTATCTCTATTAAGAATACTATTACTCTCTCTCTCTTATTTAAATAGAATTATAGATATCTCTATATATAGAGAATAAGAATATATATCTTATTTTAGATAAGCTTATCTATAGTATTATTAAAGTATATATTTAGCCTATTTATATTTATAAAGTATAGTAAGAATAGCGTAGGCGCCTTAAGTACTTTAAAGTTAATCTTCTTAATCTCTATAAAAACTTATATAGTACTAATAAATACTATAGTTTTACTTTTATTAAATTTTAATAGATACCTTTTCTATTATAAATATATCTAATAGGACTATTAAGTCTTCTTATATAAATATAAGATACTACTTCTTACTAATAGTAGATATATTTACTGCGCTTATATTTAGTAAAATACCTTAGTATATAAATCGCGTATAGTAGTCCTTAAGTAGAAACTATAATATTAGTGCTAATAGCGCGCCTTAGCTATATATATATTATTACTAGAGATATAATATAAGAATATCTAGTCTATAAAGTATTACTTCTTAAAAAAATAGTATTTATAGTATTATTAATTATTAGCGCTATTATTATTACTATTCTTATAATTTTCCTTTTCTCTCTAGTCTATCTAATTATACTAGCTAGTATACTTACTACCTTTGTATTCTGTGAGGTATATAAAAAAGTTAATAGGCGGCTATCCTCCTATAAAGTAATATATAGAGAGAAACTATATACGTGTAGCTTTGCGCTTATTATCTATATAGTTAGTAGACTAGTAGCCTTCCTTCTAGTATATAAAGCACTTCTTCTTCTAGCGTAGCTTAAATTTATAGCTATTATTTAAGTATTAATTACTTTTCTAAAATACGCCTCTACTTTTATCTCTATCTTAAGATCTATCTTAGATTCTTTTATTACTACTATACTAGTAGTCTGTATAGTATTAGTTATCTTAGTCTATCTTAGTAAGATTAATAGAGATAGTTATAGTAAGTAAGTTTTAAATTAAAGATTATAGATCTCTAAATAGAATCTTATACTCTAGAGATAGCCTATAGAGCGCTATTATAAACTCTTTAATACCTTAGTAGACTATAATTATAGTAATATAGAGCGCGTATTCTTCTATATATTATTAGCTAAGAGCCCTCTAATATAGCTAGAGCTTATTTAGTATAATATTAAAGACCTTATATAGTATTTTATTAAGATTCTCTCTATAGACTTTAATAAAGGATATTATTATCTAGTCTACGTAGTAGTAGCTATAGTTAATATCTATATTAAAGTAGTTCTTAAGCTTTATATATATAGTTAGGAATATATCTATCTACTAGTTAATAAAGTAAAAGTAGTACTTCTATATATAACTTTCTAGAATCTATAAGAAGACTATATAGAATTAATCTAGCTAGATATCTATATAGTAGTAAATATTATAAAAGATCTTTAGCTTATTATCTAGGAAGTTATATAGCTTCTCTATATATTTCTTCTTATAATTCTATATCTTTATAAAGATATTAATTATCTTAGAATTTAATTTTACGTTACTAAATTTTATTAGTAGAACTATCTTATATAGGTCTATATTATCTAAGAGTATAATTAGAGAGATACTAAGTCTCTTTAGACGTTATAGGTATACTAGCGTATATTTATAGAATCTCTTAAAGTTATTATATATTAAAAAAGATTAATAACTTTAGAAATATTAATCTATCTAGTATTAATAATCTATTTATAGTATTTATTTAATTATCTCTATAAGTAGCTCTACTAGTTATTATTTTTATTCTTAATTCTTTCTATCTTAGTCTCTTACTCTTATAGAGGTATAGCTCTAGACTTAAGTTACTACCCTTACTCTTATTAGTTATATAGATTTTATAGTATATTATTCTAGTAGTATCTACTCTTATAGTATATGCGCCGCTAATTACTTATTAAAGATAATAGATTAGAATTACTTATCTAGCTACTTTAGATACTTCTCTTTATATAGTAATTTAGCTATAGCTTTATTTAGTAGTATATTAATATAGCTAGTATATATGCCTTTAAACTAGAGGATCTACTTTAGTTTCTTAGTATATATTATATATATACGCTTAAATATAGCTTAAGTCTAGCCTTTAAGTTTTAATAGAACTTATTAAAGAGCTCTATATCTACTATAGGCTAGTCTATATAGTCTATAATCGCACGCGCGATATACGTTATTACTATAGTTGCGTCTATCTTGTTATCTAGTACTTTAATCTTATTATTCTAGATCTCTAGGTTAATATAACGCTACTCTCTTATCTTAAGATTTATAGTTCTTAGTAACTCCTCTTATATAAGCGTATAGCCTCTATTACTACTAGCTATTTCGTCTACTATCTATTATTATTAACGTAGGCTATACTAGCTATAGTCGCTAGTAATGCGTTAGTAGTTATAGATTATTAATAGGTGCCTTACTAGCTAAGTTCGCTAGGGACTTATTAGTAGTCGTAGGTTATATATAGGTTAAGTAGCGACTAGATAGAGATTAGTATATATATAGACTACGTCTTAGAACGCTCTAATATAGCTAGAATAGTTAGTTTTAAGCTAGATAAGACGCCTAATATAGCTAATAGTAAACTTAGTATAAATAACTCTACTACTAATATAGATATTTAGGGAACGCGTAGGATTATAGAATCTATTTCTTCTAACTTAACTATTTATAACTACTATATAATTACTAATTAATATTAGTAGGCCTTATATAATTATATAGGTAATAATAATAATAAGATTCTTTTTATAACTTAGTATTAGTATAATTTATCTATAAACATAGGTGCTACGAAGGTATACCTAAGCTCGGCGCGAGCCGGACCGAAGTAGGATCGAGTCGGCTCGTGGGCGAGTGTTGAGCAGCCAACGTCTCTACCGATACTCACGATCCGACAAGAACTATAATATTTATAATAAAAAGCTATTAATTATTATTACCTATCTAAAATACTAGAGAGTATATACTAAGAGTTACTTAGAGTTTATAATATTTTTAGATCTTAAGAACTTAGTTATATTTATAACTACTAAGATACTTAATAAATAATAAGTTTAATAATTATAGAAATTAAGATAATATAAGTTTAAAATTATATTTACGCTAAGAAAAGATAATAGTTAGGCTAATACTCTTAGCTATAGATATATTATTATAAAAATAAAGATAATTAATAAATCTACAATACTTATACGCTATAAAGATAGATTATTAGAATTAGTAAAGATACTAAACTTAGTTATATAAGTTACTAATAAGGTACTAAAAGAATAATAAGAAATAATTATAAAGTAATACTATAATAACTTTATATATAGTTACTCTAGTATTACTTAAAAAATAGAATTTATTAAGTAAAACTATAAGTTTTTATATATAAAGAATAAGATTATCTCTTTTATTACTAAATATATAGATTATTAGAAGAATAAATATAGTATCTAGGCACTCTAAAAAGAAATATAAGTAGTAGAGTTACCTAATATACTATAGTTAGATATCTCTATAGACTTTATTATAGGCCTACTAGTCTTAAGAGACCTTATTACTAAAGTATTATATAATATAATTCTTAAAGTAGTTAATTATTTTATAAAGTAAGCTAAGTACGTTATCTTTTAAAAAGATTTAATAGTAGTATAATAAATATATATTATTAATAATTTTATTATTAGATATTATAATATACTAAGGTTAATTATTAAAATTAAAGATAAGCTCTTTACTTCAAACTTTTAGATAGTATTACTTACTATAATTAGTACTAAATAGAAGCTATTAATAGCTTATTATCTATAAATAAATTAATAAATAGAATAAATTAATTATATAATAAAAGCCTATCTATAAATCTGTATTAATTACTAGTAGAATAACTAGATTTTATTATTACCTATAGTATAAATAGCCTATAATAATAAGCTTTTAAAGTCTATAGGATAAGCCCTATTCTACATAAACTATAGGAAATACCTAAATCTCTTTATACGTATATTACTAAGCCTAAATATAAAAGTAGCTATTACTATAGCTAATAAGCTAAAGTTAGTATATAAGTTACTATAATATAAACTTAAAAAGGTATAATGCTAAAGTTTCTTATATATTAATAAGAAACGAAAAATAGTACTATAGCTAAAGAGAGAGAATAAAGTTTATCTATTTATAAAAAACTTTTATACTATATAACTTAGTAAGAGACTTAATAATATTAAAGTTAGACTTTTTTTAATTCTTAATTAAAAGAGATTAGTTATTTATATACTTAATCTTCTATCTAACATAAAGATATACCTAAGATTCTATATTAATATATTAGAATTAGTAGACTCTAAAACGCTACTTTAGAAAACCTTCTATTATAAAAAAAAAAAAATTTAAAATTTAAAATTAAAAAAATTCTTGTATATTCAATATAAAGTTATAATAAAGAATATTTAATTAAATACTTAAGCTATTTTAAGAGTAATAATACTTAAAAGCTAAATTTAAATTATATAAACTACTATTAACTTTTATATTATTACTATTAGTACTACTAGCGCTACTAAGACTAGTAATACTAAGAGTTATAACTACGTTATCTATACTATCTAAGGTAGACTATATTGTTAGTAAATATGCGATATTAATAGACGCTACTAGACAATCTAAGAACTGCGCATTGACATTCTTACCTTCCGCTTCTAGTTCCGACGCAAGGTAGAGCGCTTTCCTTTGCGCGCGCTTATTAGCCTACGCTAGAATCTTCTTATTACGCAATAACTGCGCAATTACTTTATATTAGAATGTAAGCTTAATTAAGCTTAAGTAAGCCTTAGTAAGCTTAAGTAAGCACTAGTACTCTTTTAGCTAGAATAGCACTACTATAGCTATTACGTTCTTATACACGTAATTTATAACGTAGAAATTACGTATATCTAGGTTATCTATTAGTAAGATAGAATATTCTAGATAACCTAGTATTTATATATAATAATAAGTAGATAGTAATAATATCTTAATATCTAACTCCCCCCTTTATATCTAATAGATATACTTTTAACTCTAGTTTCTATCTTCTACTATTACTAATACTATTACTAATAGTATTAGTAATTCTCTACTATATCTTTTCTTATAAGTTATAAGTTTAAGTTAGACTCTTTAAGAATAGAGTTACTATAAGTTTATAGTAACTAGAGTATTTATTACTCTAAGCTATAGTAGTAGTAATCTAGTATATAGTCCCTACTTACTAGAATCTAAGTAATTAGGTAACCCTAGTTACTAGGAAACTATCCCTAACTTATTAATTACTCTATATAAAACTATAATAAGTTTAAATAAGCTTATTAAGCTATACTAAACTACTATTAAAAAGTAGAGAGAAGATACTAGTAGTAATACTAGTATAAGGCTCTAGGTAATCCTATACTTAAGGTAAACTTATAGTAAGCTACTATAGTAATTATTTATTAAAGCTTATTAGTAATAGCTTCTAGTAAAGCGTATAGTTACTAAATAAAGCTAAAACTCTTACTTAGTAACTAGCTAATAAGTTAGCCTCTAGAAAGACTAGCAATCTTTACTAGAGTAATAAGTAATTACTATAGGTAATATAATACTACTTTAGGTATAAGTGCTACGCCTTTGGCACTATTAGTACTACGGTTTTAGTACTACTTTGGCTAGGATTTTGGCCTATTAGTGCTACGTTTTTAGCACTATTGAAGCTAGATCTTATTAGCTTATTATAATTTAATCTATAGCTAGAGTTCTTTAATAGCCACTAGTGCTCGTAAGAATAGTAACTATAGCTTTCTATTATAATAAGACTATATAAAAGTTCTAGCTATTTGCTATCTCTAGATAATAGCTATCTACTTTATCTAGACGTAAGAGTAGTAGCTATAATAGCTAAAAGCAGCATTTTTAGAGTGCCTAAGTTAGTAAGTAACTCTAACTATAATATTTAAGCTTTAAGAGTAGAGTCTCTCTTAGTTAAAAAAGACTACTATTCTATTATAATAATAGATTCTTCTTAGTTAAACTTATCTAATTTTATATAAGAGAAATTAGATAATTTAAAAGAATAAGAAGATAAAGTATTATCTATTATTAGATTAAGCCTAGATAATAGCCCACTTCTATAAACTAAAGAGATTAAATTACTATTTTTATTATAGGATAATCTTAAATCTCTATATTAAGTAAAAGGCTTTAGTAGCAATTTTCTACTAAGTAAAGAGCTTATTAATACTACGTTAATTAGTTATAATAATAACGTAGAAGTATATTTATAGAAAATTAAGAGACTACTTAATAATCTAGAAGCTAGAAATATTTCTCTATTATTAAAGTTTATTACTACTTTAGTACTAAATAATCTAAATAATAATTTTAATTATTTAGTAACTATTATTACTTAAGATTTTAGACTAGATAAGCTAATTAATCTAGATCTTATATTTAGCTAGATTCTTAATAAGTCTAGACATCTATATTTAATTAAATCTCTAAAGAATAGTATCTCTAATAAAGAGATTACTAATAAAGATATAGAAATATCTTTAAATATAAAAAAAAGTAGTAAGTACTACTCTTATTATAATAGAAGTAGATATATAGATAATATCTATTATAAGAAGAAATATAGTAATAAGAAGTAATTTAAGGCTATAAATATAGTAGAAGAGAGTAGTCTTAATAGTACTATTATTTAAGTTAATAATATAGAAGATACTAAAGAATTTTCTACTAGTAATAAGATTATATAAGTACTAGATAGTAGTACTAGCTATTATATATACTCTAGAGAAGATCTTTTTTCTAATCTTAAGCTAATTAATAATATCTATATTAAGTAGAGTAATACTAGTACTCTACTTAAAGTAAAAGTTAAGAGTAATATAGCTATTATCCTTACTAGCACTAATACGCCTATAATACTTAATAATATACTACTAGTACCTAAAATATAAGTAAACCTACTAAGCGTCTACTAAGTTATTAATAAAGAGGTAGAGATTAATTTTACTAATAAAGAATACTAAGCCTATAAGAATAATAAGATTCTAGCTATAGAATACTATACTAGAAATATAGCTACTTTTACTATTTATAGTAATAGAGATAAGAGTATAGAAATTATAAATACTTCTACTAAGACTCTTAATAATACTACTCTACTATATAAAAGACTAGAATATATTAGTAAGAATAGCCTTAGTAAGTTATTAACTAATATAGAAGGCCTAGACTTTAAGATAGATACTAGTAAAGACTTTATAAACTATATTATCTACCTAGAAAGTAAGTAAACTATTACTATTAGTAGAGACTCTATTACTACTAAAGTAGATAACTTTAAAGATCTAATTTATATAGATCTAAGATAACTTATTAAGCCTATAACTAATAAAGGCTATAAGTATTATATTATATTTCTAGACTATAAGATAAAGTATTTAAAGATAGAACTACTTAAAAATAGAGTAGAACTAATTTAACTTATTAAAGAATTTATTAATAGAGTTAAAGTATAAGATAATAAAAAGCTTTAGCTAATTTAAGTAGATAATAAACTAAATATAAAAGATCTATTAGATCTAGCTAAAGATAAAAGATTTATCTTTAAATTTATACCTTCTTTTAATCTTAAAGCTAAGAGAGAGGTAGAGCGTATAAATAGAACTTTATTTAATAAAGTAAGAGCTCTACTATTTAAGTCTAAACTACTAAAAAGGCTATAGGTAGAGGCTCTAATATCTATTATATATTTCTATAATAGAATACTAAATAGTTCTATTAATTTTTAAACGCCTTATAAGGTTAAATATAAAGCTAAGCCTAATATAGCTAATATAAAGATCTAGGGATCTTTAAGCTATAAAAAAGAACTTAAAGAGTTCTTATATAAGCTAAATACTAGGTTAAAACTATACTACCTAATAGGTTATATAAGTAATAACCTATATTATCTTCTAGATCTTAAATCTTATAAAGTTACTTTAGCTAGAGATATTAAAGTACTAGAAGGAACTTACTATAGGCCTTTAAAAGATCTTAGTTAAGAGAATCTAGAGATAAA
>QXCR01000214.1:0-39970 GCA_004380135.1 Stemphylium vesicarium
GGGGGGGGGGGGGGTGTTAGTTAGAGCGACCAAAAAAAGCATGATGGCAAGCAGTATCGAGAATCCTGACGCGACTGAGCGAAGGACAAAGACTCCATGTTGCTGATTTTTGTCAAACTATCTATCGAAGTCGTGCCAGTTGATTACGTTTCAAAACGCGCTTGAATGGATGCTTCCTTGGCTTCAACCACTTCTTCAACGGCGACTAGACGATCATGTGAGAGTTGAACATAATAAAATCTTGTCAGCAGTCGATCGTATGTGTAACGGTTCGGGTACTGCTCTCGCTACCACACTTGCTCATTCCAGATTCATATATAGAGGCAGCACGGCTAGGCAACTCAGGAGTATTTGTCGATCATTCGCCAACGTAAAAAAGACGCACAGCAAGACCCGTATGCCCTCGCTGAGTTTCTGGAAGGATGGTGTTCGGGCTTTTACATTCTCACTCGGGAGTGGGAAATTGAGACCTCTCGAGTATGCAGGAGAGGACCCGGAGATCCCTCAATCATTCCAAGTGACAGAAGTGGAACCAGATCTCAACTTAGAGAGACTATCCGGTGCAGCATTGGTGGAGCTTCGATACGGCCAACTCTACCAGGCACATGGAAACAAGGTGCCCATGTCATACGAGCAGCTTTCGATAAGTTTCGTGAGGGAAAAGTCTGTAGAGAACCCAGGATCTGTGATCAACATACCATTGGAGGACTACCCATTTCAGGCTGTGCCCGCCAAGTAAAGCACGAGATCCGTATCATGTACAACAAGAGAAGGGCAAAAACGCATTTCTCGTCAGTGCGAATATCAGCTTGAGAAGGGCAGTCGTTGACATCCAGGAAGGTGCCTACTAGCTTCTTCTATGCAAGTTCCAGTTGCTGACAAAACCTATACAGAGGTACACTGGAAATCAGCACCATGGACGAGACATAAGTCAGGTTGTGGATGCTCTATTCACCAACGGAGGACAACCGCCAGGAGTACGAGAAGGTGGATGATGCCGATCTGCGATATGCCGATGCCAAAAGAACATGAGCGGTGGAATCTTCGCGATGAAAATGCCAGGCGAAGGCACTGTGTTGTCCACTAGATGGTTTCACGCGACACTGACTATCGATAGTAGTGTCCTATTTGGTGCCACATTGATGGTAGGCGAAGGCGCGGTACAAGCCGCTCTCAGCTTTCTTTACGAGTGTAAGCTCAACCGGAGTGAACAGTCTGGACATGGCTCTTCGGGTGGGATATGTGAAACGCGTTCGGATGGCACTGTTAAAATGCTGTTCTTTGAGTGCGGTCATGGCTGGGCTCGAAACCAACACCAAAAATCCCGCACCATGCTTTGGAATCGAGCGGAAGGCCAAGTCTTTACGGGACTCTATCTCTGAGGAGAAATATGATTCCTGCGAGAGGTGTAATGGGATTTCTCTTGTCATTTCCTAACAAACATACGAGCAAATTCACTGGAAATACCAGAAACCTGCAATAGGAAGAGAAACTATTGCAGTGTCGAATGCAGTGAAAACGTGGTGTATTGAATTGTTCTGTCTTGTTGTGCTGTTGTGGCCACCTTATGTATGGCCACAATCAGTATCTATTTTCATGACGTATCTCTGATGCTTGTAATGGGGGAAAGTGCTCATGGAGGTGAGGGAGGAGCGCCAGGACAATGCACGTGACACGCGCAATGCCCTTACCTCCCAAACCGTAACAGAAACCCTCTCAAGAGGAAACTGCACTCTTAGCAGAGCTGTTCGGATACTCCTGTGTGGACACCGCATTTGCCGGACCCGAGCTACGGTGTTTGTGGAAATGGCATCTCCGGCGCCCCTGCTTTACCGTTTGTAGGCATCAATTGAAATTGATGACATCCGCGTCCCCTAGGAGACTTGAGTTGGATGCCAACACGCGTCAAGGTCATCAATGGACATTTATTACACTCGTTGGTAAATTCACTACCGTGCAGTCGCACGCACAAGGGTACGTTTTCTGTTGAAGGGGTTGCTGTGGTGTATGAAAATTTGTTACAAGCAAGCCTGTTTCATATTTCCAGGACGAGGCGACGTAGCAGGGAGCCTTCATCACGATTCCATGTGGGCCAATCCCGTCCCGTGGATCTTGGCTGATACGTCCTGCAACCAGCCCGTTCACCATGCGCAGCCCGCGTCAGCGAGGCGCCGGGACACAGTGATAGCGGGAAAAATTAGAGACGGAGATTGTGATCGTCTTGGAACAGCCAGAGGCGTGAGGCCGCCTATGGTGGAGAACCAGACGCCACTGACGCTTCAACATGGATTCGCGAGGATGGTTAATGCAATCCGGCGGCAAAGCGATGGCTACTAGCACGTCGTTTGCGCAGTGTCCATCCCCATGCCTTCAGCACCAAAACTGGGATTCTATCTCGCTATTCAAACAGTGTTCGAGTTTGTGGGTTTAGCTGACATTCTTCTACTCTTTCCGGTGCACCTGAAGGGGCTCGCAAACACTCGTGTGACTGCTAGATAGACTATTCGTCTAGCATGCACGAGTGTGCCTGTGGTTCGTGAACTACGCCCACACCGGGCCGGTCAACCATCTCGTGGTCATGACCGCGGGACAAGCAACGGTCCGCTGGTTTTCGGATTCTGGAACCGCCCTAGCATGTGTTCATGCCCTTGCATATGGCCTTGCCGCGACACTTGCAGGCTGGTACATGAGCAAACGAAGCCGGGTTCATCTCAGCGGCATGCTTGTTGGCAGGGTGCCCGCCACATTGCCAAGACGCCGACGCCCGTTTGTGCACACCGCCAATCCAGGGGTTGCAACTTGTGCACTGCTCCATCATTTTGTGGCGTTGCGCATAAGACAAGCAAAGCCGAGAGAGGGGCCACCGCGCATCTTCTTTTTCCCCGCTGCGTTCCACCAACTGGCGTGGCAGGTTATTCTCTTCCTCCTAGCCCCCGACAGACGCACCGGTATCCACCGCACTCGAGACCAAGAAACGCCCGACGGTTTATGTAGTTATCGAGGCCAGCCCAGCGCTCAACAACCAATGTCAGCTCATACAACACTGAACCAGACAGACAATCTCTCAACATGCCATGTTCCAGTCTCACGGATCGGGACACTCATCAACCTCTTCGAGGCCTACGAGAGTAAGGGCTCTCTTACAAAAAGAGATTGGGATATCCTTTCCGCTTTGAAGCGCATTTTCACGAATGGCGAGGGCATCAAATTCATGCAACTCAGCGTTGCAGATGTTGCACTCAGTTATGATGCCTTCAAGCGCATCAAAGAACTTGGAGTCAAAAGGAACAAGGACCATTGGCTGTTCTTCGAGGACAGTGAGGGCCGCAACACCATGGATCTCGCGGCCCTTGAGTCAATAGCAAATTCCAGTAAGTTTGCCGCATCTCCAGCCTCCAAACGTGGGCAATTTCATTTTACAAGTATGACCAGCTCACTAACTCTGCTCTACCGATTTACTCTAGATTGTCGAATGTCCAATAAAAATTCTAATGATCTTGGAAACCACGTGCGGTATTTCGCGGAGTTTCGGAAGACTCGAATAGTCGAAGTATATCCAAAAGAGGTATCGAAGGATCGACGTCGCAACATCTTAAAGTATTTCGACAGCGGTCCGCATTATATGCCAAACGATAATTCTGGCAACGAAATCGAATATTTCGCACTTGATACCAGCACGGGTCGCCAGGTTCGCTTGCATCCCGATGATATCACGGGTGTAATTCTGCCTTTGTTTCTCGCCCTGTCTATAGAAGAATTGGCGACAAACACATCGGGGGAATTATCCGAACCCGAGAATTCCACGCAGTTCAAGCCGATGTGCCTGAGGTCCGGACGTAAGTTACCCATGCCTGATCTCACTGGATGTGGAGGCCAGGATCATGCAGTTCATGTGAACAACGACGAGCAGCCTGCTATCGATGATAGCATCAAACCGAACAGACAAGACGAAGCCTCGGTAGCAGCAGCCAGGAACACTCATAAGGGTCCAGCAGGCGACTGCGTCGTTGTGGCTCAGGGAAACGACGATGAATACAGCTCGCAAAACAAACCCAGTTTCTACGAAATCGGTTCGGATAGTGGAAGCAATGATGACGACTGCTATGAAGCGAATGACCGCAAGGGTAGAAGCAAGAATGTTGACAGCTCGAGCAACAGTGTATTGTCAATTAATATCGTACATGGAATGGTACTCGAGCTTTCTAAGACGACATTTACGAGGGGGGAGATTTTACAAGAGCTTACCAAACGAGGGTGGAAGGGAATTACGATGAATAAGATTGGTCAGAAGCTCAACAAGTTGAATTGTTGCAAATACAAAGGGAGAAAAAATGACGGCTTCGGTTGGACACACGATCCAACAAGATGCTCTAAGGTAAGTACTGGAGCTCGCATCCATTACGCGATCAGCATGCGTGGCCCGCTCATACTTCGAGATCTCGTGGAGCTACTTGAGAAAAATCAATCGACCGCGTTTGCTCAGCAAATACAGTCATTCTCGTGTTGCAAAAGAGATAATTTCACCTTCAGCCACACCCTGCCATGTGGAGTGCCGCAAGCCTCGATCCCTCTAGAATTTGTTGAGAAAGTCAAAAGGTACAAGAAGGTGGAATCGAGACTGAAGAAGAAAACAAAACCCGACGTGGTTTCACGGATTCTCAATTACAAGAAACAAGGGTATGATTATAGGGAGATCAGTGAAAAGCTCAACTCTGAGTTTCCGGATTTGGATATCACAGATGAACAGGTCATGCGGAGATGCTATAGAAAGACCAGTGGATGAGAGCAAAAAAAAAGCTCCTAGAGAAGAAGGAGAGGAACTCCAAAAGAAACAAAACTGCTTAAGATTTATGAGCATCTACGGAATGGTGGGAGCTGCCACAGCGGGCAAAATTCGTAACTACTGCAACAAGTACAAGAAAGCATATGTACTACTGCAGAGACGTTGGAAATGTAAATAGTCTCTATAACTTCCCCCTTTTGTCAAAGGTCCCTGCCACAACGTAGGCACTGATAATGTGAGGAAACCGCGTGTCACATTCAAGATTACTACCCTCAACAAAGGATTTAAAATATAAGAGCATAAGGCAGATACAATTCATGCAGAAATGTAGTAGCGAAAAACATACTACTCGTCATGATGTTACGTCATCATCTGGGTTGCTAACGCACATCCTGTCGTGGCGGGACAATATGTGTGGCGGGACAGGCCAACCAGGCCGCTTGAATTACAGACTTCTGCCAAATCTGCAAATTAATCGGTTGGTCCTGGCATGCAGGGTGTCCCGTCACGTAGGGACAGACGTTAGTCTAGTGTTCGAGCTATTCTAGCATCTAATCATTGCTATTTGATCACATAGTACATGTGGACATTGTGGGGAACCTTCCTCAACTAAACATACATTCTTTTCGCTTCCCGCATCATTCTTCGCAGAAAAAATGACGGAAGTGAACATGGTATCGTACTTCAGGATAGGAGATCCGTACCAGGCAACGATTCCTACACCAGCCAAAGACGAGGGGAAAATCGAGTCTTGAAGGGATCCGTGTCTCCACAATCTCTCCAAGCTCTAGGATGCTGCCATAGCGCCGGAATGACGGTTCAAAGGGACCACAGGGCTATATCGATCTTGCCAGGGTTTAATCACAGGCCACGACCCTAGAGAAGGAAGTCACTGCTCTTTCCAGGCAGACTTTCCAACAAGCAAGTCAAGTCAAGCCGGCTGGCTAGCTCGAGTGGAGCTTGATAAGAAAGTGAGCAGCTTGACTTGATCACATGATCAAGCTAAGATAGGTGGCTTGCTTGAGGCTTGACTTGATAGCTTGATAGCTTATACTACAAACATTCTTGATGTTAAGTCTCGTCATAGTCGCCACCCCAGCTGCTAAGGTCGTACAAAAGCTCCATCTCGTTGTCCGTCATCGTCGACTTGGCCGCGACCTCGACGTCGCCTAAGCCGGCTCTTTGTCACCGTCTTACGCACTGTATAGCCGCCAGAAGTTGCGGTTTTATAGCGCGGCTTGGCGGCTCGAGGAGGTCGCCAAGTTCACTACACAAGCGCTCACACTTACAGCTTGAGGCTGGGATAGAGAGTACGTCGAGCGCGAGCTTGTTGAGGTTAGGGTAACGCTCGCGCAGCTCTACCCAGTACTTAATAGGGTTGTTTTCGCGATTGCTACTTTCTCCGCGCGCGGCTCGCTGCGCTTCCACCTCTCGAACTCGTCGTCCTCAGTGTTGTTGTTGATGGAGGCGCTGGGGTTAATAAGGCCGTCAATCGCGTCGTCCATGTCGCTCGTGAGGACCTTAGAGCGCCTTATCTTGCGCGGCGAGGCGCTATATAGCTGCCAAAGGGCGCGAAAGTTGCGGTTATTAGCGACGAGCTACTTAGGTTTATCGCTCCAGACGGTGTCGTAGTACGTTTTGTAGTATGGATAAAGTATTATAGCAGCATAGTACGCCGGCGAGTCGTCTAACTTAGCGTAGTACTCGCTAATTTTAGCCCACGCGGCACGTAAGTTGATAGCAAGATAGTCCTTAGGCGCCTTATCGTGCGCGTTATAGTCCACTGCCTCGTACGCTTTAATGCGCTGCTCGTAGTACGAGAGTATATACTTAAAGACTAGAATAATCTTAGCAATAGCACTAAAGCTTTCAATTTTACCGCGTCCCTCAAGACGCTTTGTAGCAGGCTTGAGCGGCTTTAGGACGTCCAAGTACTCAGTGACCACAGCCCAGTCAGCTGCTGTAAGCCCATCCGATCGCATCCACCGCGGCGCCTCAGGCAGCTTGTTGCCCCGACTCTCGGCGTACGTGTCCTCATCTCGCACTCGTCGTATATGGTGGTTGGCGTAGGCGTTGACAGCAGATTGCAGCTTCACAGCGCGCTCAAAGCAAGAGTAGTACGAGTTCCAGCGCGTGACGACGGACTTGTCGGGCTCCAGCACCTTGCGGTGTTCCTCTGGCGCGTCGGCAGGCAGCTCACGATGAGCGAGCGTCTGAAAACTACTAAAAAGCTCGTACTGTTGTGGTGTTTTAATACAATTAATAACGCTGAGCAGGACGCCAAGCGGCCCATCGCGCCTCCACTCGCCCATAAACTCAGTCTCGTCAGCAAGCTCGCGCTTCTCGTTGTCGTATGCGTCCTCATCCTGGCCCCAGAGAAGCCTCTGGCCGACGAGATTAAGCGTGTGAGGTCCGCAACGGTGGCGGCGATCAGACGCGCTAAAGCCGAGCTTCTGACTAATTGCTGCGACAGCTAAGTCGTTGTTACTCGCGTTGTCAAGTACGAAGTAGCCCACTGTTTGCGCGTTGATACTGAACAGATCCAGCGTCTTGAGGACTACTTCTGCTATCTTCTGGCCACTGTGAGCGCCTGTAAGCTGTAGCAGCGCGATAGGAAGGTCCTGGAGGTTGCCACGAGCGTCAACCTAGTGAACAACAATACCTAGGTAGCCACGCTTCCCGCCATATGTCGTCCAGCCGTCAAAGCTAACGTGTATTTTGCTTAGCGCGTGCGACAGCTCCTTAACAACGCGCGGCTTCAGGTAGTCGTACAAGCGCAGCACGTAGCACGACACGCTCATAGAGGACGTCCACAGCGCCGCCTCTGCCTCTGGGTTAGCCATGGCCAGCATCGTCCGGAAAGAAGGTCTCGTGAATTCAGAGAGTGGGTGATTGCTGTCCACAAGCCAGGCGAGGGCGGCGAGCCTAAAGCACGTGGTGTTGAAGCTAGAGAGCTCGTTAGCGGTCGCCTGCGCGACTGTGATCTTGCCTTCCTTAAGGACACGGCGCAGGACGCTCCCTTGGCCGACGACGGCGGATTTGCCAGGCGCTCGGTGTCCATGGCCATGCTTCTGCTCCTCCAAGTGACGCGCTATTGATGTCGGCGACCGCGTCGCCTCATATACGCCGCCCTTGTGCCGGTGCTTGTGGCAGTAACGGCACATGAAAAAGATGCGATCTGGGTCCTTAAGCAGGGCGACGCGCCAACCGTGGCGGTATACCTAGCTTCTCCTCGTCCGCGACGACGCCAATGGCTTTATATAACCCGAAAAACGACTCCACTCAATGTTGTCAAAGTTGTCCTTAAGGTGGGCGTCGAAGCCACCGTCCTCAACTATAGCGGCCTCGCTGGCGTCCTCATCTGGCGCGACGATCGCGGCTTCAGGCGCGGCGCTGCGTAATTGCGACTCGAAAGTATCGTCAGATAGGTGCGACTTAATAAGAGCTCGGCGTGGCGAGAGGCGCTGCGACTGCTGGGAGTCTCCAATGACGACGGGCTGACCTTGAGTGCCTCTAGGGGTGGCGTTGACGCGTTTTCTTGGTGCAAAAGAGCCAGCAGAACTGCGTTCGGGCCGCACCAGTCCTCGGGCCACCCCACCAAACCTGACGTGACTGCACGACAACGACAAAGCCGCGACAACAACGTTCCATACAGACTTCTTATGAGGCAGAGTTGCACTAGCGTCTTATGCGCTTCGAAAAATCGCGTTATAAGCCAACGTAAGGCTGCATTACTATATGATACTCCACGAACAACGCTCCAACGCCGCTATCAACGCGTGCCTACAATTAAAGACTTTAACGCCCAGAAACGGAAGCTATCCCCTACAAAGGAGCAGTCTCTTGTAGACTGGATCCTAGGCCTTGATCGACGAGGCTTTCCACCCCAGGTTATCGATGTACGACGTATGGCAGACGCTCTGCTCGCCGCGCGCGGCCAAGATCCACTTACTCCACCTATAGGCAAGAACTGGGTGTCGCGCTTTGTCAACAGCCAGCCAGAGCTACAGATGAAGTGGAACAGAAAGTTTCATAGCCAGCGCGCTCGCTGTGAGGATCCTGTAGCAATTGCAGCCTGGTTTAAGCTTGTACAGCAGACGCGCCAGGCGTACGGAATACTAGACGACGTTATATATAACTTCGATGAGACAGGCTTTATAATGGGCGTCGCGGCCACGTCTAAGGTAGTTACAAGTACAGATACAGTAGGTCGCGCTACTGTTGTACAGCCAGGTAATCGCGAGTGGTCTACAGCGATTGAGTGCATTAACGCGTCTGGCTGGTGTCTCCCGCCGTTCGTGATCCTGTCTGGTAAGCAACACCAGGCTGCCTGGTACCACCACATCCTACCAGACTGGGTACTCGCAGTTAGCGACAACGGCTGGACGACAGATGAGCTCGGCGTCGAGTGGGTAAAGCGCTTCGACAGACATACGGCGTCTCGTACGCGTGGAGTCTACCGCCTTCTCATCCTAGACGGCCATAGCAGCCACGCGACGCCTGAGTTCGACCAGTACGGTACAGAGAACAAGATCATTACTCTCTGTATGCCAGCTCATACCTCTCACCTCCTCCAACCGCTTGATGCAAGCTGCTTCGCGCCGCTCAAGCGCGCGTACGGCCATAAGATCCAGGAGCTCGCTCGCCAGGGCGTCTACCACGTTGACAAGGTGGACTTCCTCACGATCTATACATAGATCCGGCCGACAGTGTTCACGCAGCAGAATATCCAGGCCGGCTTCCAGGCAACCGGGTTAGTCCCACACTGTCTAGAGCGTGTCCTGTCGTCGCTTACGGTTGTCCGGACACCGTCTCCACCACAGACAACTACAGACAATAACGTCCTAATGCAGACAGAAACACCACATACAGTGGCCCAGCTTCAGCAGCAGGTACGCTTCATCCAGCATAGGCTTCGTCGGCGATTAGAGAGCCCAACTACTATTGCTATCCACCAACTTGCCAAAAGCGCTCAGCTTGCAATGCAATCAGCAATAATACTTGCTGAAGAGAATAAAAAGCTACGTGCAGCTAGCAGTTACATTTCGATTTATCTTTTTGCGGTCATTTTTGACCGTCATACCAAAAGTGAACCGAGTATAGATGGCTGTTTCTAGCAGTGCTAAAATAACATCGCAGCCACGGCTTTGCTGACCGCCTCAACTGGGATCTAGTTCAAACCGACCCCTTTCGACTGGCATCCTTTAAGCAGTATTCTACCCGTTCTGAGCACCATTGTCACAACACCATGCACTCTGCGCAGTCACCATTCTTTCCCGGATCCCGCTTGTATTCGTTGGGTATTCAAAGAGATAGCGCCGCAGCTGGAAGAGCATGTTCGTTTCTGATTCTCTCATATGTTCTCAGGAAAAGGGAATGGTGAGCAGGTATGGTTGCATACTTTCCGTTAGTCCACCTCGTGTCGTCTGGACTATGCACGTGCTGCATGCTGTCAAAAACGGACCCGACGTACTCAGGACGAACCTCGACTCGTAGCACCGAGGATCTGGCAGGTGAGACTGGAGTAAGATCGAGAGCCAGTTGTTTTACCTGATTCACGTACTCCTGTGCTACGCCGCCAATGCAGAGTGTCGCAAGACGAGGAAGAATTGCAGAACGCGTGCGCAAGAGGCTGCTGAGCTGCCTCAGTGACGTGGTTCTTTCTCTCTTGGACAATCCGAAGACAAGCATCTCGAGGTTAGGAGGCATCCGCGAAGACAAACATTGCGCTTCCGACACGTCGTCGTGATGGATAGTCGCGTCTTCTTCAGCCCCAACACCGTACCACATCTCAGGCGGAGTGACGAGGACCTTGAGTGCTGTCATATGCGAGAGGGACTGTATGAGGTCTATTTGGTCGTTGCTCGTGCTCTCGGCACGGTGGATGTCTAAGTCGAAGACCAGGTATTCCAATGTGTTCTTGTGCGCTTCAAGCAGCCCAACCAGCCTGCCAGGCGAGAAGCGGGACGATCCAACCCCCCGGTCCGCTGTTGTATACAGAAAGCTCCTCAGCCTACAGCATGCATCCAGCAACGCTCGGAGATCCAATACGTGCAGGGCGCAGCTTTCTAATTCTATGTGTTGCAGGGCGAACGCCTTCGGTGGCAGGCTCAGCGACAGGATCGTGTTGCCTGACGGATCGCGCTCGCCGCCTGCCCGGGACCACGAAGTAGCATGCGAAACCTTGAGACTCTCGAGCTTGCTTTGAACCAGCAGTGTGCGAAAGAACTCGATCGGCCATGGCCGCTCGCCGTCGATGGCACAGGCTGTCAATTTCCGCAAAGCAGAAAAGCCGTGGTTTGGCTGCCAGCGTAGAGAGAGAGTGTCGCCAGGCACACCGTCGAGCACCATTTCTGTCACATTTGGAAGTAAGGCAACGAGGAGCACGACTAACGGATCTTCGATGCCTTCTTGTAGCATCTCGCAGAACATGCGGTCAAACGCGCGCGTCATCCCGTACTTTGCATGACTAGTGGTGTAGGATCTGGTCTTGTTCATCTCCTTTACGTAAAAGGTACACTGGTCGAAGGGTAAAACGTCATCTATCAGTTTGGCAGCTTTCGCCGACTGGGCGAGCATGAGATAATCTACCGCGCTGGGAACCTTGTCTCGAACGCTGCAGGGCTGCGGTCGCTCGCTGGGACGCCCGTGCGACATGACGGCAGACTCTGACTCTTGGTCTCGCATAGTGCCCGACGTTGTCCATGGCCTGAGATGCAACTTTCGAGTATGGCTGCGTAGATATGGTTGCAGGATGATTCTTTTCAAGAAAGGTAGAAACGAGCGGCTGCGTCGAGATACATTGGTGTACTCTCGAAAGAGTGCTGGTTCAGTGGCCGACTGCAGGCGACGGCATACAAGTGTCATGTTAAGAAGGTCCTGCTGTCGCAACCAAGAAGCGATGCAAAGCAGCAGCTCCGTGCTAAGCGTCAGAAGCGGCATAGAAGAACCGCCATGGAAGTACGCTTGTTGCAGACATCGATGAGCCCCGACGAGAGCGTACCCAGTTCTTCATCTTGCAGGTGACATGTTGTATGGAAAGCGGTCTGACGCTGATGACTAATAGGAGATGCTAGATTGCTACCTGAATGCGTTGTTGGTGAAATGGATGAGCTAAGCGAGCGTCAGCAGGATAAATGCCAACGAACACGTAAGCGTTCATCACGGATATCCACTTGGTCAGAAGCTCTCGCTTCCTATCGCTCTTTTCCCAACGCGCTTGCCCGATGCAGCGTTCCCGATCATGTATTACAACTCTTGGTTTTGTGACAACCCATCGAGGGTGCCGCGTACAGTAGTTAGCGATTGCGGCTTCACACCTACAGGCAGCATTTCAACTGTCTGGTCATCATCAGATGGAGAAACGACCAATCCCATAAACTGTTCTGCGACAAACATCATATCGCTAAGCCATGCACGGAAGGTGGGGCTGTTGAGAATCGTTGTGTACCTACCTGTAGGGGTGAAATCGCAATCGCTAACTACTGTACAGTGGAATGGAAATCTTCGGGGATTAGGGATGGATAGTAATGAATAATTACAGTCAAAGAATTCGCTGTAATCATATGTCTTTAATGATTTCTCGCTGTCCTCTGATGACACATTTGTGGAAAAAGTGTTGTAAAGACCATGAATCGCATAGATGTGAGTGCCCTGCAAGACTCACTTAGCATGTTTACACTAAACGGACGAATACGCGCTCCTGGTAGATCTGCAATCATTCCAGGCTGTTCCTCTATGACACTCTTCGAAATCGCGGCGTACCCTTCCGTGCAGCAGCTCAAAAGAAAATATACACAGCATCAACCAGGACACAGCCCCTCGACGCAATGCCTACATTACTCACTCGCGCAGTAACGTCTACTCTTATGTTGGTGAACGTCCTGGCACAGAGCCCCTCCCAGACAATGACCGACGATCGGATGAGCGTAACGTCCCTCTCTACATCAGCTGTTCCGACCGCGAGCATCGCCTCGTTGACCTCTTCTGCCGCGACGGAAGCTAGCAGCGGCGGAGCTCGGGTCCATCTGGTCAAGGCCGGCGCAGGCGGCTTCCAATTTGAACCCGCAGAGCTGAGAAATGTTTCCGCTGGAGACGTGATTACATTCGAGTTCTACCCACCGGATCATTCCGTGGTTCGAGCTGAGTATGGAAGTGCGTGTGTACCGTATGAATACACTGGGAGAGATAGAACGGGATTCTGGTCGGAGACGCAGTGGGTCAAGACGCCAAACGATGTGAGCATTCGGAATGGACTCTTGTAGCGCAGAGAAAGTTGCTGATGACGATAGATCACCCACTGGAACCTGACAATCAACACCACCGAGCCAATCTTCTATTACTGTGCCGCCCCAGATTCGTGCAAAGGAAAGCAAATGGTCGGTGTCATCAATCCAAACGATACGCAGACGCTCCACGGGCAGATACTCGCCGCAGCCAGAGCCGACTACCAGCTAGCACCGGGAGATCCTGTCCCCAAAGAAGCGTCCTCAACATTGACCTCTTCTCCAACCGCTAGCTCAGAAGGAGACCTCCAATCGGCTGATCGGTCGCCCCCAGCGCTCTCCCCATCAGCCATTGCTGGCATAACAGTTGGTGGGGTTCTCTTTCTCTCGCTATGTGCGGGTCTGCTTTTCTTTCTCAAGCGCAAGTCTCGCTCCGGGCGCCGAGCAGATACCGCATTGTCTGCTAAGACTGGGAAACAGGTGGTTGAAGCTCCTGCCGAGCTATACGGCGGAGAGCCATACGGCGGAGAGCCATACGGCGGAGAGCCATACGGCCGAGAGAAGATCCCTCAATAGCGAGAAACCCGTCATGCCGAGGAATAATTCAAATCGCAAACTCACTCCATTGTTTTGTCAATTTACACAGGAAACGAGTCTTATAATAGCATTAAATTCTCTATATTGGCGTAACGAGACAGTGAAAAAACACATATTGCAGATCACCTATGCGAAATTTGCGATCTTGTTGGTCGTTCTCAGAATAGCGCGTTTCTCGCTACAAAGGGATGGACGATATACATGGATCGACGTTAGGGAGTTAGAGACAGGTCTTATATCATCTGAACGCTATTACAGAGCTGTTAGAAGTGCGGGTGCATATTTAAATAACTACCCCTAATTAGGCTCCCATTGTGCAATGAACGCTCATATTAAGCTAGAAAACAACTAGCTGGTACTGTATTCATCGACCAGACCTGCTGGGCTTGACCTCCATACAGCCTTAGCAAAACCAGCACGAAGCGCAGACAGCTGTGAATATGGATTTGCATCGATGAAGTGCGTTTATCCATGATGTTCGCTATTGCCCCACTCCGAGAAGATAATATCCAGTGCTGCTCACGCATTGCGCCTAAGGATCTGACCATTTGTACAGACAGTTCCCGTAGCCAGTGGCTGCGGACGTGCACACCCGAGATCGCAAAGTCCGAAATGTTCTTTATCGATGCAGACGATCTGGTTTTCTGACGTGCATGATATGCAGGTCTCTGGTGCAGCTGAGATACCCGCTACTTTACCTGAAATTGATGCTGTCCCATGCAATGCGAAATTGTTTGTGGACTGAGTCACCTCGGAAGTGGTCATCTCTGCAAGAGCGAGAGCCCTTCCAGCTGTTTCAACGACATTTTCCGTCGATGCCGTCTCAGAAGACGCGACCACCGGCCGTTTTTGAACGACTGTGTACCTATCCAGCTGACCTGTTGAGCTGGTTGATGGCAGTTCAGGAGGAATCGCAGTTGCAGACCCGCGACCGAGCGCAGTCATAGAGGCACACCCTCCGCCAACAAGTCCCGTGGTAGGGCTTGCCTGACTCCCCGTGACTGCGGCGCTTCCGGGATCTGGAAACGCGTAATCAAAGTTTTCAATAGTAGAGCAAGCCGAGCTCGGCAGATTCGCGACAAACATGTCAGGAAGCGATGCTAGAAAACTAGCGTCGCTTCCTCCGCTACGGACCGTGATCGGTGCACAATTCATGTACATTTCACGGTTACCTTGCTTGTTGAACCAGGTCCAAGCGAAGGTGTATCTGCCACTCGGGAGCTCCTTGGGAAGGACAACCTCGAATGTGTCTGCGACGCGACTCGTTGCACCTCCTGACATGTTCCCTCCAGCACTGGCTGGGCAACCTCCGATGACACTGTGCACTACTTTCCACCTGCTTGACCTCGTGGGTTGCAGATCCTCGGATACAGAGAACTGACATGAGCCCCCGCCATGCACAGCAGAGCCTATAAATCGTATCGTCTGCGCTTCGCCGGCCGTCCAATAATTCATCTGCGTCACATCATACACGCCTGCTCGCAGCTTGCAAGGGTAATCCAGGCCAGTGCCCTCCAAGGGGGAGTTATTCAGCGTGGATTTGCCGTAGGGGACCGGACTCTCTAGCATCATGTGCGCCAGAGTGCTCGAAAGCATTCCGAAGGCGATCCCCAACGAAGCAAAACGAGTCAGCGGCATGGTGAACCGTATTCTTGGCATCCAGGCAGTTGGCGCGCGGGCGATTAAATATCTGATACCATGGATTGAAAAAGCTGACAAGATAGGGTGACTGGAACAATGAGCCTACAGTACAGTGGCCGAGTTTGATAGATCACAGGCGTTTTTTGCGTAGGAATCAGCTTATGGCAGGAGAAATGACATCAGCGTAAGCAGTGATTTTGTAGCATCCATGGGCTTGTCGAGAGGCTGAGAGCAGCAATCGCTTGGCACTGTAACACAGCGGTGGGGACGCTCGGCATATAAATAACGGCTCTCTCCGGACTTATGTGCAGGATAGCTGACGGTGCCCTCATGTCTATGCGTGGCGTGTATACAGAAAAAATCACATTAGTCTCTACCTGCGAACGGGGAAACGCTGTGTGCCGGAAGCAGTTAATCAGACACAACACTGTCGGAAAAGGTGCTATCCTTGCTCTTTTATTGGTTGTTTCCCGCACATGGGGTATTCCAGCACGCAAGAAGGGACTTTATCAGGAAAGGTTGGTCAGCGTCATGGAATTAAGAAAGTAGTAAATCCCGCTAGAAAAGTGGAAGAGGGAACAAAAAGATCGGACAACGAGGAAAAGACAAAGGCAAAGAAAAAGAGAAGAAGGGACAGATTAGAAGAGGAAGAGGGAGAGGAAGACGGACAAAATGCAAAATGCAAGTCTCATCTGCCTAAACCAACTCCCGAAGATCAAATCGACATTCCATCTTCTCCGGGAAATAACGACAACAGGGCACCACGCTCTGTCCAACATCCGGCCCAAGATTTGACTGCCACCACAGCTCTTGTAAACGGCGTAAACGCTGCTCCTTACAGCACCCACTGTTCAAATTGCGCCACAGAGAAAGCTAGATATAATGAGCTGAATGAAAAACATAGCAAGCTGGCTAGGAAACATGCCGAACTTATTGAAAAGTTTAAAATCTTAATTGAATTTTTCAATTGCTCAATTTCAAGTATTAAAGTAAATCTAGAGGACGACAGAAAAGCGGAGTGATAGTCTCGGAACGTAGAAGCAAGATAGCAAGTAGTTGTGTAGGCTGCATACCAAATGCTCGTGCTTTGTTCAGGTCATTGAATAGTAATCACGATTGTCTCCCTCATCACACGACGAACAACCCAGTGAGCCAATATTAGCCAATAAAAGGTAGCGTAAGAGCGGAATGTTCGCTACCTTTACGCTCCCATTCAATAATATCGGCCTATTGGGTTGTTCATCGCACAGAGAGGAAGGTTATGCTCAGAGACAGGGAAGCAATGTAACGTCCCACCCTACGTGGCGAGATAACGTCCATCCCTCCGTGGCGGGACACCCTGTGTGCCGGGACCGGCCAATCAGATCGTTTAAATCACAGACTTCTGCCCAAAATCTGCAAGTTGATTGGCCGGTCCCGGCACACAGGGTGTCCCAGCACGAAGGGACGGACGTTACCCTACGTTGCGAGAACAACCAATAAGATCGCAGGGATCACAGATCTTTGTACGCAAAATTGCCTTCAACTAAGTAAGGTCCCTCCCTGTGTCACGGAAAACCCAGTGTGCCGGAATTAACCAATTCGATCACTTGAATCGCAGACTTCTGCCAAAATTTTGCGATGAAATTAGTCAGTTCCGGCACACCGGGTATTCCGTCACATAGGGAGGGACTTTAGTTAATTGCAGCGCATTGAGCTTGAGCTCGTACAGATCGTGTGTCATGATTGCGAAGGTCCGGACGAAAAGGTGTCTCTTCACCCAGGGACGTAGTGCCAATATAGAGAGTTTAGCTCTATCATGAGATTGACTTCTGAAATTGTGAGCGGAGGACAGAAAGGAGAGGACTCGTTGATTGTTCTATGGAATAGAGATGTGTGTTTATATACATGAGGTACGCGTAGGTAAGGTCCCTCCCCGTGTGCCGGAAAACCCTGTGTGACGGAATCAGCCAATCAGATACATCACCGTGTCGGGAAAGATGCTATTCGTGTCCTCTCATTGGCTGTTTCCGGCACATAGGGTTTTCCGGCACACAGGGAGGGACCTTAGTAGAAGAGTGAAAGGATGCGAAGGTGGTAGAAGATACTAGAAGATCTGATAAGAGTATCGGGCCGACACACGGACACCCAACCATGTTGGCTAACAGAAATACATCGCCATAAGAATTGGGTGAATTCGAGAATTGACTAACTTCTTGGTATGGCAGGTTTCTCGCTATAAAGGGGTCGACGTTACCTCTCATTTACTGGGTTCAGTCCACTGAGTTGATCGTCATATAGCGAAGGAGGTTGAATGCTAGGACGCGTGATCCTACTATCTGGCGGGCCTTATGCGAGTCTACGGATCCACGTCATACAGGTCATACTCGTCAGGAACTTCCTCGTCGTATCCGTCGGAATCGGTATCCTTATCTCCGCTTGTGTTATCTGAGTCATAACTTCCGTCGGTACCGCTCGTTCCATCGTCCCAGATGAAATCCTCTAATGAACTACCCTCACTACTATCCTGACTAGTGTCGCTATCACCATCCTCAACTTCTGCACTTTGTTCTGGATCGCCGGCTTCGGAAAGCTCAATAGGGCTATCAGGACTCTCGACAATGTCACCTTTATAGCTGACGCCTTTACTACATTTGCGCGGGAGGACCCTTCTCCGCGATTGGAAATTTGAGCATTCCGCGGAGTCAAGCATCGTTGGACTATCTGAAGGGGGCAGGAGAGTCAGCGCGCAAATGTTTGAGTGAGAAACGGCTGACTGGGGCTTGCACAAACGCCCATGGCCGCTGGTATGGATCGTAACTCTCTTTATAGTCGTGAGGATCACCAAAACGCTTATGTCGGGGTCTAAGCTGCGTTCGTCAGTAGACTACGTGCTGATTCTTCTTGACGCTCCGCAGTATCTGTCGAAAACCTTAGTAATCTAAACGGCGAATAAAATGCTCTCTGTGGATTAGTTTGAGAGGTTGATCACTCTTGCAGCTGTTAGCAACATAGTGTTGGATTTTGCACACAGTCGCTAGGGATTGTGACCTCATCCTGTTAACACATGCTGTTCAATCCCTCTTTGCAAAAGGAGTCAGCAATGACTACACTCTCATGCACTCGTAGCTCCCGTTTTGCACATGAGGGTTAGTTGTCATCGCGCACGGGGCATCGATTCTTCTAGTATACACTTGCTCTGAAAAGGCTAAGACTCTGCAGATATCTCAATTTGATTGGTCCTTACATCAAGCAGAAGATTGACTCATGGCAATGCTAACGAAAGCTAGCACTGTTTAGGTAAGATCACGACTAAACGAGAAAGGCTTATCATAGGAACAAAAGTCGCCTGCTTACAGAAACTGGAAGCTGCAAGTGCATGAGAGTGCACAGTAGTTACAGTAGATAGCGATTGCAGCTTCACCCCTACATGCAGCTGCGCGACGGTTTTGAACAGTCTCACCCTCCATGTTTGGCTTAGCGCTAGATATTCGCTGCAGAACAGTCGTTGTGATTGGTCAGTCGTCCATCTAGTGATGACTGATTTTGTGGAATGTTGTGCGCAGAGGTGAAGCCGCAATCGCTACAGTGCTTTGCAAAACCGCCCTCACCCTTTCTACAAGTGATGGTTCTGTGAGATTGGCCCTAGTCTGGAACAATCCTTGCTGTTTGCATCCGATTGCCTGGTACCGAGGACAACGAGACCTGAATAAGCTAGCGTGAGAGGCTGCAACTAGCTTTCTTCATGCTAGCGGCTGTTGGCATGTGATTGATTGGCTACAATCTGCAAGGAGTATCCCAAGCTGACAGGGGCTTTGACCAAGAGTCGTTGCAGTCGAGGGTGAGGGCGGTTTTGCAAGATGCTGTAACTACTGTACACTGATTTGCATTTTTGGCTTCCGGGTTTCGCAAGACGGAAGATTCTCACACGACAAGGGTCCCTAGTACAGTGAACCAAGACTTTGCCTAGAAGAGCAGCTAGCATTACGCTAGTCATCTTGTGTGCGCGTCTCGAGTAGCCCAAGCCAGCAAGGACCCCTGTCAAGACTATATTCTGATTTCTTGCAAAACCGGAAGCCGAATATGCAAACCAGTGTAACTCTCCGCGGATCCATAAGATGTCTACCGTACTGCTTATTGTCAGACTTTTATAGGCCATCGCAGCATGGAATTGAACGAGCGAAACCTCACGCTCGTTCATAGCAGTGGAAATACCAGTAGCCGTCAAATTCCTCCCAGCCCATCTCTCTGCATTTCCTCTTGCTGCAGAGACCCTGTTGAGTAGCTAACTACTCCGAAACCTCGCTATGACTGCGGATCGCGACCAAACGACTACCCCAGGCGCCTCTTCCAGCCAGGAATATGATTCTGGCTTACGCCGCAAAATCCGACAGGAATTGCACCTGGTTCACCGCCTAGCTGGACGACTTCATCTTGGCGACCTCAGAGAGAAAAATTGTCTCGAAGAGCAAGTGGCAATACTGTCCAGTGCTTTGAAGACAGCACAGCCAAAGACCCAGATGTCGAGCTTGCCACCGCAGACAGCCGACAGCGCCGTTAGCAGACAAGACAAACACGCACTATTGCCTTCCTTACCTCCAATTGGGGAGGAAGAAGAATATGGCAGGGAAGAGTCACCGGGGGATAACGATCCGCAACTTGTCAGCCCATCAACGCGCAAACGTCGAAGAACATGAGCGTACTTGCGTCTGGCTATCAGTCCGGGCACAAGCGAATCGTAATTCAGATCGTGGCTCACTTTTTCCTACCATTCACGCACACCACAGTATCTGGCAAATCCGCGTATCCCTCGGAAGACGGTGGGCAGACTTGGATTCAAGACTCACGGCATGTAACTCGCTCGTATCGTACTAGCGTTCAAAATGGTATGCTTCAGTCGTCTCTTGTGCCACGTATAGGTAGGATAATTAATGCTTCCGTCTTTGCAAATTGTTGATACCTTCGGATCTCTTTTTGGACAAGATTTAGTGATTTACCCGTCTTCATACCCGAGAAGCAAACTCTTTTCGATTTGACTCTTCGGGCACGTGTTTGGTCTACCTCAAAGACCCACAGGTGAGGGCGCAATGGTGCTCCACCGTGATCTGGATTATACGCAATGCGCCAAGGGCCTTCTCGGGCTACAGATTGTGGGCGTACCGGCCTGCGCTGGTAAATTTTCCGCTGCTCACTTGGTCGAAAAATGCTGAGAGGCACCCGAAAGAAGTTTTCGTAGGCATGGTGGCACGCCGGCCTCGTCTTCCAGAGAGACCCCTTCGAGTCTTCTTCGGTAGAGAATAAGACAGTGACATGGTTTCGCTCTTCAAGGACGGCCACAGCTTCGACTTTATAGATCATCTCGGACCACTTTCCCTCTGATTTTAGCTCGCCTACATAAGCTTTGTCTTGTTGTGGATGAATGCCTTTTCCTTGATCTCTGTCCACATACAAAAAATCCCCTGCCTCCATCTCCTCCTGACACTTCGAGAGTCGCTGAAACTTGAACTCGCCTTCTTCTGTCCTGATCAAACACTGTATATCGTGTTGCAATAGTTTACGCGAACAGTCGTGCCTACTTTGTGCATAGAGTGGCATGGCCCTTGCGAGAATGCATCGCTTGGGAATCCCACTGGTTTCACCGATCACGTCATCCTGCGGATGATCCAGCTCGCTGTTTATTATCACGGCAGGGTCTTTGAGCGGCTGATTTGCCATTCCGTGACTTCGTAGCTTGAGTGGAGATTGATCATGGGAAATTGATCTCCTGTTGCGATGGGTGCGCACGGCTGCTTATGATCCCTCGCTGAACTCGCTCTGTACGGGCAGTGTGATGACTTCAAAATATGGCTGACAGACGTGTTTTGTGTTAATTGGCATCGGCCATAGCCTGGGAGCTACCTGACCAAGCCTTCCGTCTCACGCTTACATAGTGGCATGTGAGCAAACAGTAAGCCGCTTGGTCTTGCACAATTTCATCGTTTGACGGATGAAATCAAAAAGACAATTCCCCTGTGAGCTTCTCGGAACAGCAATAATTGATCGCTTCTTCTGCAATTCTTCGCTATACTTTTGGCTAACGTTTGCATGAACAAAAATGACCGGCTGCTCAAAGAATGGCGGATGCGATAGTGGAATGCTTCTGAGCAAAAACGTCAACCTTGAAACGCAGCTTAAACATACTGAGGAGTGTTTGGGAAATCTCCAAGGTAAAGAATTAGAGTCGCAAGCGACGATTGCTAGTTTGAAGAAGGAAGTTAGTCCGCAATGCTAAAAAGATCATGACCATGACCATGACTTACAGTGAGAACAGATCAAAGAAGGAAAAGAGAAGAAAAGGTCAGACTTGCTATATCTGCAAAAGTGTGAAGATGAACTGGAGGGGCAAAAGAAAACATGCGAAAAGCTCCAAGAATCACTTTGTAAAGCAGAAGCGAAGGCCTCCAAAGACCTCACGCAATTAGAAGAAGAGCTAGAAGAGCTTAAAGGGACAAACGAAAAGCTAAGGACAGAGCTTAACCACGCCAAGAAAAGAATCCGGGAGCTAGAAGCGCTCAGGCAGGCCACCACAGACAAGCCATGGGGCTCAGTGGTTGCAGCCGGCAACTATTGGAACGAATCTCCCGAGTCATGTGCAGGTCAGAATTTTTACGATGATCTCGACTGCATGCTTTTTCGCATGACAGATTCAAACTCCGCTCAAAATTCCACGGATGAACGAAACCAACTGTCGGTCCAGAAAGAGCTAAAAGATGTTGGAGACTCTTTAGAGACAGACGATTCTGGGGCGTCGATTGTTTCAGAAGATCCCTTTCAAACAGCTCTTCTGGCATCTATAGACAACGAATCCAAGAAGAGAGGAATTGCTAATGATCCAGAAAACCTAGAAAAAAAAGATGTTAGAGATTCTTTAGAGACAGACGATTCTGGGGCGTCGATTGTTTCAGAAGATCCCTTTCAAACAGCTCTTCTGGCATCTATGGACAACGAATCCAAGAAGAGAGGAATTGCTGATGATCCGGATAATCCAGAAAACCACACGGATAAAAATGGTGGAGACAGCATGCTATCGGCTGAGTATGCTAACAAAAAGCCAAAGATTGACTACCAAGCGCCTAAACAGGTTAGAAAACCGAAAGCATTCAAAAATAAGTCCAAAAATCAAGAGCAGGACGAGAATGCTAGTCCAAAATGTGCATTCACGTTTGTCATGCCTCCTCCCGAATCTATGGCAACTCCCGGTAGAGAAGGATCCCAGTTTTGACTACCAAAAACCAGTACCAACTATGTCCCCCATTCTAGTCTGTTTCAGTACCAGGGGCGATCCAAGGCTCTCAATGTCCTCGGAATCGTATCTAAGATCGAGGATGGCATTCCTCGGATCTCCGATCTGTCAAGGAAAGGGCTCGCTGCTATTACTGTAAAGGGAATTGGGGTAGACGCGGTCGCCAACAACATCATTTCCGATGATACAATAAGAGAGAACAGGGCAACTGTGGTTGAGGGCGACTGTCTTTTGCTGCACAACTTCCTGGTGTTGTTTGAGGGGAAAACGGGTCTGCCTCTTCTATGCACCAACGACAAGGATAAGACACGCGCCAGCACGTGGTGCGTATGGAAGCGTGATGATCATGGCTTCGGTGGCGATACCACAGTCGGCGAGCAGGTATGGATGGAATTGGTAGAGCTCCGGCGTTTGTGTCATAAGAAGGGTAGTCATAGTCTATAGTTTTTGCCTTATATTACAGGAAGATAGGAAAAGAAAATCTCTGTATTGCTGCACTAAAGTCCCTTCTTGTGTGCTGGAGAACTCCATGTGCGGCAAACAACCAATGGAAGGGCAAGGATAGCAAATTTTCCGACACAGTACTTTGTCTGGTTAACGGCTTCTGGTACACCGTTCTCCCGTTTGCAGGGAGAAAATTTAGACTAAAACTAGCTTTCTCTCGCTAAGAGGCATTTCTCTCTTGCGGGCAATGGACGTTACGCTAAAGTCTCTCCTTGCGAACTGAAAGACCCTGTGTTCCGGAAGCAGCCACTCAGACACAGTACCTTGTCGTGGAAAATGCCATTCTTGCTCTCGTTAGTCAATATCGGGTCACTGGGTCATTCGCCGCGCAAGGAGGGAGTTTAAGGGATGAACATTTGTTTTGCTTGTTAAGGATCTCGCGTACTTGCAATATTCGGTCTCACATGAATCGTGCATTGTACCATAGTCCATTGTGCAGTAATATCAAGATAACCATTGAATATGCAGCTAAAGTACTTGCTATCGCTATGCTTCTCATACTTATGAACCAGCCTCATGACTGCGATTACACCACTTGCATTTGTCTGTGCTGAGCACTGGAGGTAGGTGCTGATGCTCACGGAACCGCTATTATATTACACATCGCAGAGGGGTGCAAAATAGCATGGGTTGGAAGAAGCAGGAGTGAGAAACTGTTTCCAGCGGGGAAGTTTAATGGCGCAGCCTCAAGATCGATTTGCGCTCAGATGTCGTCTCAACTAGGTCAGCGAATTCCGGGCTGATTGTGCCATCAAATTGGCGGCAGGACGGAGCTTTCGAAGTAAATAACGGGGATTCTCATGGCGAGGAACCCTTAGCTGGGGCTTTCGTGGCGTCGCGGGCACTCTGCATTTGCGTTTCTTTGGGGCACATGGACGACCCTCCAGCTGGGGCTTTCGTGGCGTCGCGGGCACTCTGCATTTGCGTTTCTCTGGGGCACTTCGACGACTACGAGGATTACAGGGGTTGCCCATGTTGTTGTTGCAGCTGTTATTCTCACACGGGTAGATCTAACTAGTGTTGGGATAGCAGACTCGTACGGTAGACCTATAGTGGACAACTAGTGGAGCTGGGTATCGAGCACTAGAGACTACCTAACCATGGGCCTTCATATACCCCGGAACATGATTACGCTGACATATCACCACTCGATCCGCACTATTGCATATCGATAAGCAGCACGGAGTCGCGTCATCTTCCCCTAGTAGAAGCCGGGGGTTTCCGTAATTCGATAGGCTTTTGCACGAATTTCTCGCCTAATCCAGTTCTCAGACACAGTCTCATGCACTTGCAGTTTCCGGCTCTTGCAAGCAACGGAGCTTGACTCCACACTACGCCCCTCTTGCCTGATGACGACCTTACCTGAAAAGCGCTAGCTCTTGTCGGCCATGTCTTCGGTCATTTCTCCGCGAACGTTCAGGATGTGTGAGAATTGAACATTTATAGAGCCTACGACCTTCTAGGCAAGCGTACACTAGACAAGACGACGGAATGCGTGGTATGAAAGCCAGGTGGCATGGAAAGATCGGAAGCTGCAATTGCATTAGAGTGTACCATCTGCATGCACTAAAAGCATTGCTCTACGGTCGATTAGACCTCACAACGCATAGGATTTTTGCAGCAATCTTACCGCTGTTCTGACGGTTGGAGCTATGAGCGTTCAGGCATAAGGTCCCTCCCTGTGTGCCGGAAAACCCTGTGTGCCGGAAACAGCCAATGAGAGGACACGAATAGCATCTTTCCCGACACTATGATGTATCTGGTTGGCTGATTCCGTCACACAGGGTTTTCCGGCACACGAGGAGGGACCTTAGCAAAAACATTATCGAAAACTTAGCACAGCATCTTCAAGAACTAAGGAACAAGAGTAAGAAATAACAAGGAACCCGGATAATTTAATCTAACTAGCGTATGATCTCCGTCCTTGCACGCTTCCTCTATGTGACAGACTCTGCTGTCAATCACTGAGATCACGATCGAACGATGGCACATGCTGATACTGGCAAAGGAATAGAAAGCTCCATGAGCTTCAATTGATGATAATAGCAAGGTTTGTAGTTCAAAATTCAAATGACGCAGCTGAGACCCACCCGTACCACACTACAGATTAACATACTCGTGCCGCTGGTAAATACCCAGCAAGGCTGCCATCTGGAGCACCTCTTCTAACCAGTCTTGTTGTGCGGCTAGCTTACTATTCATCTCTTTTACACAGTCTTGTTGTGCGGCTAGCGTAATCTTCATCTGGTGGACCTTTGATACGATATCTTTGATGAGAGTGTCGCGAGCGTCTCCAGGTTGTTTGGATCGTTCCGTAAGTGTGGCACTGGGAAAGTTGCCTGGGTGCCCGCTACCTGCGGAAAGTGCAGAATAGATCGAACTCGTCTGACAATTGTACGCAAAGTTGTTGCTAGGGCCATAAGGTATACCAGGTTGCCCGGCTGGATGAAAACCTGGAAACATGTTCCAATAGGGAGCTACGGGTGATCTGTAGTGAAGTTGCGGGTAGCTCTGTGACAGGTAGTTCTGTGGTGAGGGGTTCCGTGGTGGGGGGTTCTGTGGTGCGTAGCTCTGTGGCGGGAGGTCGTATGTCTGAGGATATTCGAATAATTGGATGCTGGCTGAACTGTGCCCAGACTGTGAGCTTGTGATAGTCGCGCTGGAATGGATTGAAAAGGTGGTAGATGACTGAAATGGTAATGAACGCGACGCACGTTCGCAGTCTAGCCGTAAATCTGGCCTGCTGAACTTCTCAGGCCTGCTGTAATTCTCAGGTGACATCTTGGCTCTCTTCGGGTTGGGCGAACTTGTTTGCTCCGTCGTTTTCATTGGGCGCTTGTTAGAGTATGTCTGGAGATCCATCTTGGAACCGACTAGAATCTATTTTGTTGGAGTGTATGCAGACTACAAACCGGATAGAGATATGTAAAGTACATATTTCAGTGTGTTCCTAGGGAGCGGTTACCACTCAGAGTCAGACATTATGTTCGAATCTGCTTATAGCTAGGGAGATAGTGATATATTATCTGGTGTATGTGCTGATCCTAACGTAGGGTAAGACTCGTTCACTATGTAGATGCTGTTCCCAAGCACGCTTTTCCACAATGGGTGGCGGTATATTAGAGACAGTGAGACATAAGCTGTGTCATATGCTTTGAATACCACATTTTCACAACGACTCATTGCTTCTGTTTTGGGCATGGGCTTTGTCGCAGACTCTCCTGGATAATGTCTCATGTATTATCGTCACGTACAGTCGTTAGCGATTGCGGCTTCACCCCTTCACGCAGATGCGCAACGGTTTTGGACAGCCCCACTTTCCGTACATAGATTAACGCTAGATATCTGCTGCAAAATAGGCGATGTGATTGGCCAATCCTCGACCTCATGATGACTGGATTTTTGGAATGCTGCCTGCAGGGGTGAAGCCGCAATCGCTAACCACTGTACGACAGGTGGTCATCGACAGGGCTTCTCAATACAGTAGTTAGCGATTGCGGATTCACCCCTACAGGCACCATTCCGACATTCTGGTCATCTTCAGGTGGAGAAAGGACAAATTCCATCAACTGTTCTGCGGCAAACATCATAGCGCTAACCCATGCATGGAAGGTGGGGCTGTTAGAATCGTTGTGTACTTGACTGTAGGGGTGAAGCCGCAATCGCGAACTCCTGTACGACATGGCTCCGGGTGCCCCATCGACATCGCTACCGAAAAGGTTAGTAGTCGGATCAATGTATAGGCCCACCTCACGTTTCTATAATGCGTGACATGCGATTTGGGGTCTAGACTGCAGCTAAAGGGTTGCATTCTTGTCTCTGCTATCAACTAGGACATGAATACGCGAGGTAAAGGCATGCATGATGCTTAAAGCGTGCTTTCATATATCAAGGGACTCACGCCAACCTATAAAGGGTCCGAATCATCAAGTACGTGCTTTCCTCGAGCGCTATCGACTACGGCGTTTCCTACTGTTCACTCCAATACGCTTTCGACACACACCTGACTTGCGTTTCGTGGTCTTCGTGGTCTGCGTTGTGCTGGGACGAATCCTCCTTCTAATCGTCGCGATCTCTTGCTCCGCTCGCAAGTAATTTCGCGACAGATCCCTGTCATGCTGCTGGCGGGCCCGAACTGATGCTTTCTCATTCCCGTCGCCGATGAGTAAATCCTTCGGGGATACCCAAACCTCTCTTTCGTCTTGAGTCAGGTCGGAGAAGGCCTTGAACGCCGAATTCGACAGCAAAGCGACATGGTCTGAGGCGTCAACATCTAATGCCTTGGTACAGTCCCAAGGAAAAGTAGTTGTCGCCGTCTTTATTCTGTCATCCAAACCCAAATCAGCCTTTTCATCCACCGAGCAGTGTGGAGGGGATGAGTGAAGAGTCCCGACGCGCTCCAAACTTGTATGGGGGACCGAGAAATATTGCTCATCGGCTTGCTCGAAGTTAGCATGTATCAGTCTAAGTGAATGACGGCGATGACGTACGTCCTATTACCGGGGGGGTATACACGTCGGGTAAGGTACCAGCCTGTTGCGTTTGCATTGCCAATTCGTATTCGCGATGGAGCAAAAGCTCCCAGTCTACTCGCGCTCCGTATAGGTCGGGATAGGGAGCATCGGCGCAGAGCAGAGCGGTATCAAAACAGATTTCAGAACTGTTGGCTTGGAGGTAATCATCGACATACGATGCGGCATTGGCTGTGAGAACGTCATCATTCTGGAGCGTCCACATGGTTTCGGTGTCAATACTGGTCTCTTTCATCGAGTCCTTTCAACAGATCTCCAGGGTCGACAGCGACGGCTCTGGCTTTTTACCTGCTTCTCTCCATAACAAAGTTTTTGACCCACGCCTAGTGTGTACTTGTTTCCAAGTCAGACAGTCTACTCTTGATCCATTACAGGCTCTCAGTCCTTGGATCGCCCTTACCCCTACCGTCTGCTCAACGCCCCACAAGAGTAAGAAGCACAATCATTTTGTTCAACGAACAACGCACATCAGCAAATGCGCCGTTGACTGGTTGTTGCTTACAGCCTTTGGGCTTGCAAAAAGCTTACGATCCCTTGCTGCTCTATCTCTCATGATGCGCCATCACGAGCAAGGAACATGACCACATAGCTGCTCCACCCAGGTCCGAACTAGATCTCCGTCGCGATTGAAACCTTCGTGCGCCTCACCTTGGCTGACACAATGCTGACCAAAATGGATTTCTGGTCCATTCACGTCGTTTGTTCCAAGGGCACGGCCATCCTTCAAGGTACCCACGCAGTTGTACTATCATCATGCAGGGGCTTCGTGGCTCTCAACGACCGATGCATGGACCAATCGAAACATTCAGATGCATCAAAAGCCCTTCGCGGCGCTCGTACCTGACTAGTAGGCGTCCTATATTGTAACCGCGCATCAAGAGCGAACGGCGTGCGAGCAACGAAAACCCATTTTGGTCAGCATTGTGTTAGCGATTGCGGTTTTACCTCTACATTCAGCTGCGCAACGGTCCTGCACAGACCCACCTTCCGCACGTAGCTTGACGCCAGATAACCGCTGCAGAACAATCGGTGTGATTGGTCAATCCTCGACCTAACCATGACTGAACTTTTGGAATGCTGCTTGCAGGGGGAAGCCGCAATCGCTGACTACTGTAGCTTACGCGCTTGCGCTCGAATTTCTTGAAAGCGTCGAGATGCTTTGTTACCGATTACTGATGCGTTCTCTGAGAGAGGGATGCCAAGGCCTGCCAAGCGCTGCTGCGAGCCCAGCAACGTCCCTGCCGTCTTTTCGCGCCCCTAGCTTCTTCTAGGGTAGCGTCACTCCCTCTTCCTCGTTCATCAATTCCAGGTGAAGAACGCCGCGTCCTCCTTCTGGCTTTAGCGCAGCAATTTTTTCTCCACGTCATGACGCGGATGAAGACGCGCTTGCAATTGGCAGATATTCGCGCAGCGGTTTCCGGATGACGTGCGCGTTGGCGGTCTGACTTTGGCAGTCGCTGCGAGCCTGGCCACATACCAGAAAGCGAGTATTGCCTGAAGCACCCACGTCTTGGGGAACTAGTCGCGGCCACGATAGACATGCTCGGTGTATAAGCTCAATAAGCTCTCCTGACCTTCCCGCGCAATGTTGGCTGAGTGTCGTCCTTTCTTTGACAAAACCAGCATCATGCGCGGGAAATACCACGAGCGATGGGGATGGCGCAGACTCCGGTCGTCCTAACGCGGGGCTGCGGTGAGTCCGGGAACGGACCATCCTGCAACTCATTGGATGGTGGATGCAACGTAGCGTCCCATTGCAAGATTGGAAGCGGCATTGTGGACAGAACTGTTATGGGGAAGTGTATGTATGATTGCACATAGCTTCCCAGGACGGCTTACACGGAGGTCATCGAACAGCGTTGTTAGTAACGAGGTCCTCGCCGACGCTTGGCTTTCAGCACATGCACCTTGACGTTGGAGATCCCGATCTAGAATTTAGCGTTTGCTCCACGAAACGAAAAACGAACGTCTTTAGCACAAACGGTGTTTGGGTCAGTGGTTGTGGCAGAGTAAGGGCGCAAGGTAAGCGCAGGCTCTAGATGCCGCCTTTACCGCAACTTCCATAAGCTCACTCGGGGACGGAGACGAGTCTAGGCAGTTGCGTCGTGAAAAGAAAAAATTCACATATTTGACCAGGTCAGAGCCCTCTAGTAATGGGGCAGCTGGCAGAGGTGGAGGGAAGACGAGTCGACGCCAGTGGTAGCCAGTGGTAGCCAGGGCGAAACATCTGGTAGAATCGAGCGCGGTTGCGACATGAGTCAATCAAGGTCTTCACGCTATCATCGAATCTTCGTCGTGCTATCTGATAGGCACATGTTTGTGCTGCGACTCTGCTACGGCGTACGAGATCTTTGAGCTGACTGCTGAGTCAAGTGGCCGACTTAGACCGGAGCGATTCTCTTTCTATTGATGTAAAAGACAGTCTAAGTCTTTGTCGTAGGCTTTTAAATGCGAACAGCAACGATCTTGCCGCCAGCTGTGGTCACGTACACGATGCCTCGGTCCATCCATGTCCTTCCAAAGGCAGCTGAAGTCGCACCGGCGATCAGCGACGAGTCCGGTCCTCCAACAATCAATTCCCGACTTCCATCAACGCTTACTCGTTCCAACGAGCTCTGGCTATTTTTAGTAACAAAAGCGACACCATTCGAAGCTATCGCAAAGTCGTCTCCCAGCACATCGGCTGCAATGATCTCATATGGCCCGGCAGCTTTACCCGTAGACATGTCGATCGCGACACGACAGAACAGTCCTTTGATCGTGTTTACGTAATACGCGTAACTCTCAAAGATACGGATCCCGTTGATCCCTAAGGTCAGGGGCACGTGCCCAGACGGTTTCATCGTCGCATCCTCTAGTACGACCTCGTACTCGCCTGTCCATATGTTTAGACGCCGAACCAAACCCTGCAACGAGTCTGATATCAAGACAGTGCCTTCTCTGCGGTTCAGAGCGGTCATACCATTCAGAAAAGCCGCCTCTGGAAGTTTCTTGATTTCTGAGATCTTGCCGCATCCTCCCCCCTGGTTGAAGTCCAGTTGCCATACGGAGTAGCTCGCAGGATCCGACACGGCACGGGCGATGGAGTAATTACCCGCAACAAACACAAAGACATCGGGCGCCAGTTCCGTGACTCCCAGCAGGCTGAGAGCTTTCGCATCGTGTTCGAGGTTCGTCACGAGTGTCGCGGTATTGTGAAACGGGTCGACATGATAGATTTCGGGCCGGTCAACGAGTGTGACGAGCAGATTTCCGTTTGAGCGAACGGCGATATTCTCTACCCAGGTGCCATTACTGAACTGGAAGATGGTGTGGGTGGAATTCGGAATATTCGACGGCAGCCTAGCCGTCGCCACGAGCGGGGCCCGCAAGATCGAGGAAAGGATAGTTACGAAGAAGATACTGAAACGAAACATTGTGGAATGTTGATGTGATGGCGAGGACATGGAGTGTCGCGTTTTCAAGTCGCATCTGTACACACACACAATTTATTTACGCCCGGCGGCCGAGCCGAAAGGGCTACTAAAGCTGGTCTGCTACTACACTGCTTATGCTACATCGCGGCCTCACTAGCCCCTGTGTCTTCTTTGACTCGCTCCTTCATGCCGCTTGCGCATCTGTACAGTGCTTTGCGAATGCGGCTTCCCCTCGAACGCAGTTGCAACAACGTTTGCGCCACACGGCAGACAGGGATCATGTCATCCCTCTCCACGAATCGAGCCTAGTGCCAGCCCGTCAGCAGGCGCTGCTACTTTTGAGGACGTAGAGGGTTTTGCAGAAGCCTGATTATGCGTAAGCGTGCGCGAAAGAGAGCAATCTTAGGGGAGATACATTTGCGTCATCTTTCTTGGACCGGAATTGTAGGAGTCGTCGCATTGTATTCATCTGTACAGGGGACTAGATGGTACGAGGGGATGTAGACTACGTCAAACACCATGGTGGATGAGGCGCATCATGGGGCACGTCGCAAGGCTGAGGAAGCAGGAGGTGGCATGCTGGCGATAGGGGCTGGCTGTATGCAGAGTTGGGGGCGGCCTGTTGATGGCTGTCGTTGGCTGTCGCTGTCGGCTGTCGTCGCTCGCTGTTCGCCGTTCAGCCCGCACGTTCCGCCCGCACCGCGCTTAGCTCTCAAAGGCCAGCTGCCTTCCTGTTGGAGCACTCCCGCCACGTCACGACAGTGCATGACAGCCGGCGGCCTGGTGCAGCGCGACAGCCCCCCGACGACGCCTGTTAGACGCACTGCCAGATTCAAGCGTGGGTCTCATGCAGCCCCCTCAGGGTCGCAGTAGCCCTACAGCCGTTCGCCGGACCCGCGCACACAAGCCGCCACCGCAAGTCCGTGTCCGTTGATGAACCCAGTTTCGTTCCCGCTCGGCCGATGCCAGTTTTCAGGCGCGTCTACGTCGTCCCAGATGCCTGGTACCCTGGTAGCAGGGGACCCGTTGTCCTCTCGGAGCGAGCCGTTAGTGCTCCCCTCACCGTTCCCGGCTGCAGCGTACCAACAAGCGATCGCGGACGATTAAGGCAGGGGCGCTTGTATCGTAGGACATGCAAGGCCGCTTTTAGGCAAGCTCGAGCTGCTAAATTTGGATGAGTGGAACGAGAACGAGACATAGGATGAGGAGCCGCCAACCTGCCTCCACTACTCGGTTGAGTGGAAGGTCACTCTGAACAACAAACTCTTCTCCAAAGATACGGAGCCAGACATTGTGCTAGCGCCCAGGATCTACTGGTCGCTGTTCCTGCGTGAGAAGCTAGAAAAGCTTCCACAGAAGAAGCTGCCGCCGAGTAAGCGTGTGTAGAGACTAGAACGTCAAATTAGTCCCACAGGAACAGCGCCATCTCCTCCAGGTACAAGCCTGGCTTCTCGAGGAGGCGTTTGCGCAGCGCGTCTAGTATCGGCGGCGTGATCGATCGTCATCTCCCGCCCCCGTTCGCAGGGGCCTTGGTAGAGTGGAAGTGGCGGCTATGAGCGTCCCGTCGAGGATCATATCGCGGATGAGGTGGTGCTGCGAGGTAGCGAGGTGCGGTGCCATGATTTCTCGAGATGGCGGGTTTCTTGCTATACAGAGAGGGACGTTGCTACTAGCATGTGAGCACTGACAAGGTATGTATTGCCGGGTTCGTTGCCCCATACGCCGCGACTTGAAGAAGTACTGCTCTGATGCCTGGCGAACACACAGCAAATCATGTATAAGAATTGACAATGCGATTTAGTTAGGGGCGAGAGGAAAGATGGGGAACGAAGTTTCTTCTCTGCATTTTGCCGCTGATCGAACTAACACCACTCTAGCAACATTATATACTCCATTCTTTCATAAGTGTTAACACTTCCCCCAATTGGGATCAAAGCTTTCATGTAGAAATTAGTCATCTTAATTCCTTTAGTAGAACAAGGCTTAAGAGTGTTTACCGGAATGACCAGTCAGCTACAACGCTTTCACCGCCAAGACTGCACCCTGAGATTTCCTTCCTGAGGCGCATCTTGCAATCCTCGCTATTCAACGTCATGTCGCCACGACCTTTCCATGCGACCCAAAATTCGGCTTTGAGGTCTTCGCTGAGTTCGTGGCAACGATATTTAGCCTGATCTTCGACGAAATAACCAGCTAAGCTGTGGTCACAGAACTCCGACACCACTGTGTCTGCCCCTTCCACAGACTGGCCATACATCCCGGTCGTAAGTTTGTAACACTTAGCGTGGACTAGAGTGGCTCCAAGCGTAATAAGGGTGAAGGAACTATAGAGACGCATAATAAGTAATGACAGCTATTCGGCTAATTCACGAAACTAATTTTCGCGCAGCTTGCAAATCTTTCAGAAATGCAAATTTGGTATACAGTGCTGTGTTATGACACAGCTGCATCAGGTCCCGTTAAGACAACCAGGGTCAGTCATCAGCCTGACGCTCAGCGTCAGCAGGATTTGCGGCAAGGTTATCACGCCGCATGTCACGTGACTGCTCGAGTGCTCAGTGGTCTTAGCACCACTGAGCAGGGCTAAGCAGTGCGCAGTGATCAGTATTTCTTGGCAGGACTGAGCAACTGAGCACCCAACACTCATTAAGTATATAGCTACTAGCCAACGCACACTTAAGGTCGTTGTGTTCAACTTCGAAATCTAAGGATTAGTACTTGATTTTAGGCTGGCGAGTTGGGTCTACACATTAGGTAGCTAAAACCACAATATCTCTATTAATAGCTATTTATTCTAGATACTCTATAGCTTATCGTATAGCCCTGACACTAAGGTCCCTCCCCGTGTGCTAGAAAACCCTGTGTGACGGAATTAGCTAACTAGATACATCATAGTGTCGGGAAAGATGCTATTCGTGTCCTTTTATTAGCTGTTTCCCGCACATAAGGTTTTCCGGCACACAGGGAGGGACCTTAGTGTCAGGACGCAGCCCTGCACCACTACGCCATGCAACCAAAAAGGTACGTACGATCAGTGAACTACTAATCATGGTGCAGGATAGTATACATCGTCATCTGGCCTGACCTGGCCTGACACTTAGTTCAATAACTTTATAATAAATAAATCTCTTATATCTTTTTAGCTTATTAAGTTAACTTAGTTTAAGCGTTTTTCGAAGAATATATCTCCACATTAAGCTCTAAACTTTAATAACTCTAATAGTAGACTAAACGTATAAAAGTATTCTAACGTTAACTTAAAGTCCCTTCTTGTGAGCCGGAGAACCCCATATGCGGGAAATAACCAATGGAAGGGCAAGGATAACGTTAGCACCTTTCCCGACACAGTGCTATGTCTGATTGGTTGCTTCCGGCACATAGCGTTTTCCCGTTTGTAGGGAGACTTTAACGTTAACGTTACTGTATAGTTCCACGTATAGTCAGGCAGTTGCGGGCGCAGATGCGGTTTTACCCGTTTGCTCCCGTACGGTAGGTAAGACCTGAGGGCTCCGTAAGCACATAAGCGTAGATCTGCTCGCGTAGCTCCGCCGGAAGCGCCGTCCATGGAGATACCTTCATATTTTAGAGGTCGCTGCCACAAAATCCGTGCTCGAAGAGTGAAGGGGCGAACTATACTGTGCTGACCGAAATCGGTTTCCGGTTCTTACATGTTGTTTGTTCTCAGCGCAAGGTACACCTTAGGACGCTTAGTTAGTACGCGCTAGCACCCCACAGTGTCTCCATTATATTCAACCAGTGTTATTGGCTAACAGAATATGCAGCTAAGGCTAGTACCAATAGCAACCAATCGAGAAAGAAGAAATCAGTCGTGGAGTCCCTGCAGTGCCTGCACCATACTAGCGCCTGTCTGGTAAGTACCTGGCAGAACGACCGTGCCCTGTGAACAAACGATGTACGCGAACAGGAAACCCATTTCGGTTAGTGTTGAAGTGGAAAAGTTCATGTAAAAGTTTTTCTTGTTCTAGAGTGAGATGCAGCGTTAAGTACTCTGTTTACCAGCCACCTGCTCCTTCCATAACTGAGGTCCTTGCAGCTGCTGCAGCACCTGATTGCTCAGATAGCTCCTGCTCTCAATATATCCTTGCAGCAGTCACTGCGTCTGATTGCCCAGGCAGCACCTGCTCTCATTAGTTAGCACTGTATCTCGCGCGCCTGATTTAGCCGACTCAGTTCAGTGACGTCTAGCATCCGGGGTTAGCGTGACACATGTCGTTTGATTATCGTCAAACGATTGCAGAAACCTTGACGACACGTAGGTAGTACCGCTGCATCCCGGAGTTCAATCGGCATTCGGACTGGAGCTCTGAAAAGCCGCCCTCCCTTTTTTCGCACCATGTCTATCGGAGAAGACTCACAGCATCTCGCTTTAGTGTGGCAGATCCTAAGAATTGTGAGCAAGATATCCCATACGTGAGCGCTAGGAAGGTCGGCTGGTTGGACGATTAACCGATTCCGATAGTATTGCCATTAGCAGAGTTGGTTCTCACGGCGTTGGCAAGGCTTGTGAGTGGCATCATAGGAATAATATTGAACCAAAGCCACCCAGAGCTATGAAAAGACGCTCTATCTAGTACAGAACTATTATCAGAACAGCTTGGAAGAAGATCGTTTCCGTCATCAATGCATTCTGTCGTGTTCTCTCTCAATCATAGTCGTTCATTGACCCGCTCGCTATGTGACAGATCTAAGCATCTACAATTTGCCAAAGTGCCCTCGCAAAGGATGAATCAAACTACAGAGTATCTAGAATTCAAATCTTCCTTCTTTTCCAATGGGGTCGTGCAGAGATCCTGGTTTCCCTGCTGAGTGTCCTCGGCTAACCAATCGGAGAGATGAAGGGCGGCAGCCTCGATCATTGGGTTTTCCTCCAGCTGGAGATGCATTGGCTGCGAAGCATCGACGACGAACGCAAAGTGAGTGATGCCTTTCATGCCTTGTAGTGTATTCCGTTCGCTTTCCTGTTCAGGACCCTGTTCAGGACCATCTTGCGGGCGCCCCCTGATGCTGATATAGCACTCATTGTTGTGGAGGTCCCTCTGTGTTTCAGCTTCTTGAACCAAATGATGCAATGCAAACATAGGTTGAACATTCACCGCTCCTGGATGTTTTGCTGGCGCATGAACTTCTACATGAAGCGATGCCTCTACCGATGAAATCAAAGACGTCTTTTGCTCATGTGTTCTGATATCGTTCGGGGCTTCGTCGGTATTGCGGGCGTTCCAAGTGAATCTAGGGGAGCTTAGTTCATTGCGTAAGAGCTAGACAGGAGGTCCTTTTAGCCTACACTTCACATCGGCCATCTCTTTGACGGATTCCATCGAAACTCTCTTTCAGATACTGTTCAAGACTCGATTGAGCTGCCAGGGACCTGAGATCGGCCGGGTATGAGCGCACACTAGGCAATGTGGCGTGAAGGCGATCCAGCAGCTGACGACAGTACTCCGTGCTTTTTTGAGCAGGACCGAGGCATATTGCCAAAAGACTGTGCCATATGAGCAAGGACTGTTGGGACACATGACTTCTAAGTTCTTCATACCTGCTGCACCTGCCGCTGGCGCAGATGAAAGAGAACAGATGCCAGGGCTGTAGGGCATATTCCATACTCTTGGGTTTTTGAATCTTGTCACATAATCTATCAAGCAGTCCGAGGATGACATCAGGCGACAAATCACCCTTTAGAATAAGGACATTCCGTTTTGGCCTCACGGTGGCCATGGTTTGATGCTACGATAGTCACTCTTCTACGAGGGGATGTATGCTGTTCCACAACGTCTGGTTCGTGCTCTTGGCACGATCTGTTGGATGAAGTGTCACTCATAAAGCTCTTTCACTTCCAATCCTCAGCCTGATCTGACAGTCAGCTACAGCTTAGGCCCACGGGGCATGGTTGTAGCTAAAACCTAGATCTAACACGATGCTGACGTGGACAGCTGTACAAAGTCAAGGCCCACTAGTTTGGCAAGCTTGGAGGTTGTTACAGCCGATAGCGATTCCACCTTCACCCCTGCGTGCATCATCCAACAAAATCAGTCGCCGTTAGGTCGACAACTAACCAAACACGTCGGCTGTTTGAGGGCAGTCGTCTGGTGCTAAGCCATTCACGGAAGGTGAGACTGTTGAAAGCCATTGCGCATCTGCAAATGCGAGTAAAGGTGCAATCGCTAGCGGCTGTACAGTAGTTAGCGATTGCGGGTTCACCTCTGCGCACAACATTCCACAAAATCAGTCATCACTAGATGGACGACTGACCAATCACAACGACTGTTCTGCAGCGGTTATCTAGCGCTAAGCCAAACATGGAGGGTGAGACTGTTCAAAACCGTCGCGCAGCTGCATGTAGGGGTGAAGCTGCAATCGCTATCTACTGTAACACCCTGTGTTGGGAAGCATGATGGCTTAGAGCTTGCTGACCTAGACCGAGATGCCCACCTTCTTACCGCGCCGGCTGGGCGACAGTGAGACACTTGGATCTCCTGCTCTACTGTCTGATCGTCGCGTCAGGATGACTATTACACTCTCATGCAATTGCAGCTTCCTCTTTGCGCACGCGGCTCAATTGTCATCGCGCACGGGGCATCGATTCGTCTAGTATACACTTGCTCCGAAAAGGCTTAGACTCTGTAGATATCTCGATTTGATTGGTCCGAGTATCGAGCATAAGATTGACTCATAGCAATGCGAACGAAAGCTAACACTATTTAGGTAAGGTCATGACTGATTGAGAAAGGCTTAGCATGGAACCAACAGTCGCCTGCTTACAGAAACCGGAAACTGCAAGTGCATGAGAGTGTACTGTAGACTAATCGATGCCTCGTGCGCGACGACAATTGAGCTGCTTGTCCAAACCGGAAGCTGCAAGTGCGTGAGAGTGTAGCTGGATTCAATACACTGGCTTGCACAATTGGCTTCCGGTTTTGTGTGACGCAAAATACACACACAACAGGGGTCCCTAGCACTAAGCGAGGACTTTGCTTAAGAGAGAAGTTAGCATCGCATTAGTTGACAAATCATCTGGCTTTGTACACTTTGTCTGCGTGTGCGCTAAGCTTGTAGGAGTAAGAGGAGAGCTTAGCGTGACAGGGACCCATGTCGGTTGAATTGTGTGAGCATTGTCAGAACCGGAAGCCAATTGTGCATGTCAGTGTAATCAAATGCTCGTAATGAGACAGACTCTAGCACCCATTGGAGTTAGGCTCCGCATCAATGATTCAAAAGCCCGTTCGCAGTAAGCAGCAAGAACTGCTGACTTCACTATCATCAGAAAGCTTCGCTATAGCGATCACTACAGGAGAAAAGATAAGCCTGCCACGTCCCAGCGGACCCAGAACGACAGTTTGCGTCACTTTTGCAATGCGTGCCAGTCTCCGTCTTCGAACCTCCAGCATCCTGGTGTCCGGTACGATTTCTGCGGTCGCCATCATTTTTTGCTTTCTCTGTGTGCTTGCTGGAGTAAGGCAGGATTGGCTGCAGGATCTGTATATCGTACGCGTGAGTCCCCTCCTGTAGAGATAGCTATCCAACACCATCCCCTTAATCTACGATTAGGTAGCGGCGTTTCCCGACGGTCTAGAGAGTGTTTTGCATTCGTTTCCAGCTGTCGGTGACGTACTGGAAATGATTCTGGGCAAAGTTTTCCAGGAGATGAGTGTACCCCAGTCGATTTCCTTCTACGCAGCAAGTCAATGCAGTCAGGGTTCTGGGCCAGATGAAATAGCCAGCACAGACTGCGCCTTGCGAAACTCGGGGGATTTTGACATTGTCGCGGCGCTGCGTATATTCTTGGCTGTGTTGTATGCGCTAGGAGCTACGCTATCCGCAATTGGTATAGCGTGCTCATATCGGTGGTGGCGTCACATGGATGCCCAGTGGAAAAGCTGGGCGGTTCTCTTCACCTTACTCGCATGCCTTGACATCGCCGCCGCTTCCATTACCACAACCATTGTAGCATATGTGGTACGAATGATTTTTGCAAGCCACCTGCCGAAATCCATTCTTTCGGTGAAGGTTGGTCGCACTTTCCTCGCCCTTACTTGGTCTGCGTGTGGGTGCTTGCTCTCGGCAGTCGTAGCCTTGTGGTCCGCCAGAAGACCCGTGCCTCCGAGCTGTGAGCAGTAGTTTGGGCGCCGGATTTGAGCTAGTGGCAACAGAATTTATGTTAGGGGCATTTGTAAGTTATGTTTTGTGGTATGGCGCCCGATAGTACAACAGTATTTTCGTTCTACTCTTCATTGCAATTTGAGACTGTCGTTGGCTATAGCCTATGATTAGAACGTACTGCCCCGAGACCCATGCCGTGCTGGCTGCACTGTTGTCATTGCCTGGATCTTGTCAAGCAATGCCCGAATTGAAAGAAACCTCGATCAGTCGTTGAGGCTGCAGCAAACTGCAGAAATTGCAGCTACTAAGGTCGATCCCTCTGTAGTGAGAAACCCGCTATACCGAGAAATCAGTCAAATTGCGAATTTACTGTATTCCTATGGCGATGTACATAGGAAAGCAATCTTATAGTAGCATCGAATTCTCTACACACACACAATTTATTTACGCCCGGCGGCCGAGCCGAAAGGGCTACTAAAGCTGGTCTGCTACTACACTGCTTATGCTACATCGCGGCCTCACTAGCCCCTGTGTCTTCTTTGACTCGCTCCTTCCTGCCGCTTGTTGTCCAAGTCAAAGCCCTTGCTTGCCATTTAGGTCGCTCGTTCTCTGTCCCCTGTCTCTCATTAGGCGCTTGTGGGTTAGTATTGCGGGTGGCAGACTAGCTTAGAGTCGGCTTCTCCAAGAGATTCTCTAAGTGTTCAGCGTCCTATCTTCGGCGGCTGAAGCGCTGTCTGCTCTATGCTGCACAAGACTGTTGATGGGGTTGTGTTAGTAGATAGGATTTGTCTAGTCGTTAGATGTTAATTCGCGTCAAGTCTTCCTGTCGCAATCACGAATCGAATCGTCGCTCGCACTGCGTCCATGTTCGGCGCCCATTTCGCGTCGTCTGT
>QXCR01000215.1:0-39853 GCA_004380135.1 Stemphylium vesicarium
GAACGTAAGACAGGAACATACACTATACCTCTATCAGACGGATACCATCATCACGATAACCTCAGACCCCGCTCACGAAATATCTACCAGGATGGAGTAAGAGCCGGCGATAGCAGCACGAGAAGGCGAAAAGAGGGGAAGGCGGGGAAGAAAGACCACACGAAAGTCGACACGTTTCGCAAGAACGGCATCCGGGGAAGCTTCAAGACAAGGATATGGCTTAAAGAAAGAAGATGTGCTGAGAAAGGCAAGGCATATCCACATGGATCAACTCCAGGAGGACGAACGTAAGACAGGAACATACACTATACCTCTATCAGACGGATACCATCATCACGATAACCTCAGACCCCGCTCACGAAATATCTACCAGGATGGAGTAAGAGCCGGCGATAGCGCCTCATGCTCCAAGCATTCTCGCGCTTCCTCCATTTGTAGACGGCATCTTTCGCCCCCGGGTTAGCGCCGGGCTCAGACATATGCGCGATGCGCTACCGGATGGCTTAGTGTTGATATGGATTATCCAAAGCTTAAACTTCAGTTCACGCGGAAATGCAGCCGAGTAGAAGGGGAACCGTTGAGCCGGAAATAATGTGTATTGTCAAGCATAGTACGAGAACTACAATACACATACGAACGATCGACTAGGCTACCTGGCGACGGACGTAATTAAGTCGCACTTTGTCAAATCACTTCATCCCAAATAAACTCTTCTAATCGCCTTGCCTCTCGTACGAGTAACCTAGTCCATTCAGGCTGATAGCATTACCCCAGAAGGTCGCGTGTCCAATACTTTCCTCAACCATACTGCAACCGGTGGCACAACAAAACTCAAAAGCAAGTCCCGACGCTAACCAATCCAAACCATTGAATCAATACACCGTCTCATCCATTTAAGCCTCCACACCTCCCGCCTCGATCAATGAACTTGATCGATAACCTTTCGTCAATTCGATATAACAGCCAAAACCATAACACCTAGCCACACTCCCCAGCGTTCGCCAAGCCACCCCGTCGTGCCCATCACATCCGAAAGCGCAATTGACGTGCAATGACATGCATACACCTAACAGTCCAGCGGGGTGCCGCCGTCGGTACGGAGTCGTCCCCGCCGCCCCTATAGTTCGAATAGCCTCACAAACCGTCTCCACGCCGTGCCGCACCCTGACGTGTGTGACAGCTTACCCAACGCAGCGGCTTGGAAAAAAGAATAGATAAATAGACAAAGAACGCGGCGCGGGACGATCCCAAAGGGTGCCCCTCGTTCCGCCTCCGCCTCCGCCTCCCCCCTTCCCAGAGCGCCGTCGACACATGACGTTATTGCTGTGGCTGCATCAGGGCGCGTGTGTGATCTGCAAAACGCGACACGCGGGATGAGGTAGCCATGCATGCATGCGGCGCTGAGCTGGATATGGGATCAGCGGGGTCTTTGTTATTCTGCCCTTGTGGGTTACCGTGCCGCGCGGGCGTCATACATATCTCTGATTGACGGTGTGAAGGTCCTTGGCCAAGTGGTTAGCAAACATGGCGATAGGCAGAGGAAGGGGTATTGTTTTCCGAAGCGAAAGGATTCACAGAGTTCAAGGCCGCGCGTTCGGTTGGCATGGCATTGGTGTCACATGCAAAATGCACGTTGGTGGAATTGGGATTGTCGGAAAAGGTTTCTCGTTCATTTGATATCAAGTCGGGTAGCATAAAAGAAAAGAAAACGCAGTCGCTAGACAGGAAGCATGCCACGGAAAAGAGAAGTGGGGAAAAGTTTAATAGTGCTAGGGAAGTTGTTGAACGCCAGTGGTATAGTCGAGCGTTGAGCCAGGCCTCGATCAGATTCCCCCATTGCCAACAATGTCCTGAAAACCTAAGGAGACGTTTCATGCAGACCGCAGAGACGAATGCCTTGCTGCGTGTCTCGTGAGTGCAGCCCTGACCAGAACCTGTCCATCCGTCATGACATGGGTTTTGCCTGCTCGCCAAAAGGATATCTCGCGTGCTGAGACCGAAAACAGGTGACGGTAAAGAATATAGTTCGGTATGGATGCGAACAGCGGATCGAATCTCGTTGTTGCTGGTCGTGATGGACGATGATGAAGGCTCAGAGTGCCGGTGCGCGCCTCTGCCTTATGCCTCCAGTTCCTTCTTCTCGTTGAGTCCCTTTGGTCGGAAGACGGCGTCCTGGCCAGACATGCGGCGACCCAGTGCGCGGTCGAGCTTGGCTCCCAGTGCCAACTTGCTCATGTCGTCAGTCTTCTGGTCGTTGAGGGCGTATCGTTGTTGGACTAGGCGCTTGTCCTCAAGGCGGTCGAAGCCGGCGTTCCATGTCTTGATGTCTTGCGACTTGGGGTCGCCGGCCGTCGAGGAGGCTTCTGAGAGGTGCGAGGGGGCGATTGAGGGTGTGAGGGTGGGTGCGGCGCTGTACGACGACATGCGGGTTGAGGCGCGATTGCCGCTCGTCTGCGATTTCTTCTCGTTAGACTGGGCTTGTTGCAACATGGTGATGGGAATAGTAGTAGCGGGTGTATTGCTATGGTTGCGACAGTGCTGGAGAAGGTGCGAGAGGGTGTGGAAGGGCAAGAGGGAAGAAGGAAGGCGCAAAGGAGTATACTAGTATCATCAAACATACGGTACAAGCGCTCGGCGAGCATCGACCACGGGCAGGGGACGCCTGAAACGGGCAGTGTGGATACGGAAGAATGACTTACGTTGGCAAGGATGGGCCGTGACGACTCTACAGAGTTCGTCATGATGCGCGCCGCGGTAAGGTCGGTACGTTAGGGATTAAGTCGGGCGTGGGGCAGGCAGGCAGGCAGGCGGACAGGGAGCGTGTGGGTATGCGGCTATATGGTGGATATTAAACCCGTACAAGGTCCAGCGATGCGACGGAGAGGTGGCGACAAGAAGCGAGCGAGGGAACGCGCGAGGACTAGAGGCCGCTGTCTGGTGCCGGGTTGGTGCCAGAGAAAGGCGAGGGAGATGGAACGTAGACAGCAGCGTCCTGTGCTCCGCCTGTCGGCCTCCTCGCGTGTTTCAAAGGACCTAGATTGGCAAGGGGGCGACGTGAGTAGACAAGATCCACCGGCGGCAGGGGTACAACTGTTAGCGACGCTCGCAGCGGGATCGCTTTGTCTTTGGGCGGGATCAAGCAAAAACGTCAGCCTTGCAAGCGAGAGCGACCGTGTGAGAGAAAGAGTGACAGCAGCGTGAGAACTCACAGCCTGTTTATACATCTCATCAGGAAATGAGCCACCACGACTGCAGTCTCAAGAGGACCAACGCCAGACCGCTCTGAAACGCATGCACATTAGGACTTCTGCATTGCGGTAAAGCGAACTCTATACCTTCAACCCGTAAGACGATTCTTCAGGGGTCTTCCAAGGACCGTTGTTGAGCCCGATTCCAAGCCAGCCAATCGTCCTTACGTCGGCCTCTTTGCCAGCCAATCCTTTTCGACAGCCCACGCTTACGGCGCATCTGCCACGTTTTTTTTCCTGCGGGAGCCCACGTTGGCCGCCGCTACAGGCCTTGGAACCTTGGGGTGTAGTCTCCACCGGTACGCATTGCCGGTCGTTCGCCGCCCATCTCAGCATTTTTTCTTCAACATCCACCGGGCATCATCACATGTGTGCAGTACACGCAGCATCTGCTCCTTGCATTGTCACGATGCAAGCCTCAGTGGGCCTGACAACCTAATCCTGAGGGACTATATGCATAAGCACCGGTCAGACGGGGTTTCCTTGATTGTTGTTGATCAACCCAACTTGGTCCCCCTTGATGGGACTGCAGCTAGTTCCCAGCATATAGTTCATCGGCTCACCGTAACCTTTGGCTACCAAAAAAACGGTTGCGACAGTCGTATTGCAGTTACGGACGTAGCGAGATTACCTAGATATAGTACAATAAGCCGACCCAACCCTCTCAGAGCTTCTGAATACTTGCGCAACCGCGCTCGAAGGATGCGACGCAAAAGGGTCACGATCCTTTCGCTTACCTGCACCTCCATCCTTTCACCTTAGCTCCTACCCTACGCGTCACCCACCACAACCTGTATCTGGCCGCCTTCCCCCAATCTAGCCACAATTGTTCGATCAGCAGTTCGTTTCCTGCGCACAGTCAGCCTCCTCCGCCGAATACGATGAACGTCGACCACCTTTCGACCCTTCCCTCCGGAGTCGCAACGGGGTAACGCCGCAGAACCCTCCATCAAAGTGTCTATGCGCCTGCATGAAATGCATGTTCACCACGTGGCCAAGAACGTGGACGCACGGCCTCATTGATTGCGGGTTCCTGGCCCACAGCCGGTGGGGGCCAGACGAGTTCGGGCTGAATCGGGCACTTGCCAATGGTGAAACGCAGTCATCGGGGGACCGGTCTCGCAAGCGGTAAGCGTTATGCGACTTGCGAGGAGGGAGTACGTACACGCCGCACGGCTAAAGTCGCGCGAGATGGTATGCATACCATGATTGCGGCTTGGGGCTTTCACGATTGTCCTTTTTTGATACCAATTTTACCTGCAATATGCGTGAGGAATCGCTTACACTGAGGTCTAGGCGATCGCATTCTTCAGCAGTGCGTCCTGGGCTGACAATATCACAGCCTCCCCGTCCCTATCTATATCGCCATGCAGCTCGACAGTGCGTCACGCAAGATAAGTGACTCGCCTATAACCGTTTCTCCACAGAAACACGAGCGCATTTCCGAGCACATTTCACGATGCAATAGCCAAGCCGGGTTCTATCCAACTCGACCGTAAGAAGGGGGCCAATGCTGGTCTGAGGTAGATGGGACAGGGTATACATAATGCGAATCCGGAACGAGTGAGATTTTTGATGACGAGTCCAACAGCTAACGTAAAGTACAGCACTGGTATCGCAGAGGGTAAGAAATGCTAACCCCCAACTGACCCCTGCCTTTACTTCATCTCCGTTTACATTGGTTGTGGGTTCCCTGGCAACTGGTCGAGCCCTGTACGATGTTATCAATGTGGATCCGATGTAAAGTAGCCCAGGTCAAGACTTACATCCATCAATGTTCTCCTTGATAGTAGGTTTGACTTGGCAGTTATTCATTGCCTGCACGCTCTGGCTCTATAACAGCATGTCAGTGCCCGTTCATCCTCCAGACGCTCATCGATGTAGTGCAAACCTTTAGTGGCCTGCCGTTCTCACAACCCTGGAACATGCAGTTGCTGTCCATAGCCCTTTGCAGACTATCATCCTGCCAGCCAAACAGGTAATCCGCATGTGTACCATAACCTTTTTTATCATTGAAACTAAGGAAGAAGGGGTTGGAGCCATCGCTTGGCAACATGTTGTTGAACTGTGTGGTATCCCAAAGCGTCTCGTACGCAACCTGTGGCACACGGACTGGATGAGACGAAGGGCATGCTCCTGCTACGGCGAAAGCTTCCCCAGCTGTGTTGTACATGTGGTCTTGATGGTTTGGGGAATCAACGTTTTTTCCATCCCAACACGATGGGAAATGGTGAACTTGCATTATGCCACCGCGGCATGGCCTAGTTGGGAAGTCGGGAGACTCAGGGAAGCGTGTGTTTTTGTCTTCGAGGCATACCCATCGAAGACCTGGGTGTCTCTTGGCGCTTTCCAAGGTGTTGGTGGTGGGCGAGCCAACCGTCATGCGGAAACCCTATAGTTGTCAGTGTGAATACCGAGGCTTGGTATGAATCATTCACTTTTGGAAATGCAGTGATCTTCTGATTTCCATTGTTGAAAAAGTCCTGCTGCGTATAGTAGATAGTCATTCCGCCGTTGATGCCGTTCGGCAATGCACTGTTCTGCATGATAGGCACCCGCTTGTAGGATCCATTCGTGTGCTTGAAGAACAGAGTAGCGGTCCAGTAGTTACTGCATCTATCAGCTTTCACGCACTAATGAAAGCAGATAGTGGCATACCTAAAGTCCTCGGAGAAGGTGCAAGTGGTGCAGTCAGCCTGTTCGGCCGGATCGGTATCCATGGTTGCATTGAAGGCATTGCCGCCAACGATTTGATGAAGATGAGTTGAAGGGAGTTTTCCTGGTTCAACGAGTGGGTCGAGGCGCTGAATACTGAGGGTCGAGCAACCAAATCGCAGTGCTGCCTGAGCAGGTTCTGCGAGAGCGGCGATCTGGTACAGCTTCATCTTGTTGAACGTTTGCTTGAATTCTCCAGTCAAGGTGCATGAGTTCTACGCTGAATAGCGGATGACCTAGCACCTTAAATTCCATTGCGGTCGAAGACTGTTCATCCTGGAGTCCTGTTGCCACTGCTGCTGCATGGTGTTGATGGTCTGTGGAGTAGACTTGCTTTACATATTGATTAACGATATATGTGTAGGGCCAATGACGTTCTTTCATGTCGTGATTTCCCCGCGTAAATGTTCGAGACATAGTCATAATGCTACGCCGTGGTGATTAACTTTATATTTCGGCACTTGCATCCTGCTTAAATTTCCGACATGCCCGGCATATCTCGTTTGGATCAGGATACAGGAATAGTCATCGTTGTCTTCCAACGGGCAAGTCGTAGCTTTTCGTCGGTCCTGTTTCTGCGAAGTCGACAATAGCGCTTAGCGAGGTGAGTCAAGCTGAAGCACACCAGACGCCCAAAGCGACAGGAAGAAAACATGATACAAATGCCCGAGAAGACTGACTGTCGGGGCGATCTGTGAATGGTACACCCGCACGCCATGTGCGCTTTTGTGTGACGTATTTCCACAATTTCGGGCGGTACAGGTACTATACAGCAGATACTGGTTCCAGTGCAGTAGCCATGCGTGACCCGAATCAGGACGCTTTTCTGTCGATCGTCCGATTGTAAAAAGCGGGTTTGATCGAATACTGGCATCGGCGGCATCATAACGAAAGTTTTGATGCATTTTGACCAGCCTGGCCTTGATGCCAAGTTACATCTCAATGTGCGAACCAGCGTCTCAACGATAGTACATCGGCCTGCGCGAAACCAGATCAGGTGCACAAGGAAGTCGGCAGCTGAGAGAGCCACCAAGGTAGCGTCGCAGCTTCTGCCCTACCCGAAGATTAGTACAGCGAAGCTAGAGCGTAAAAAATTGGCCAAAGAAAGGGAGAGCCCTCGCAAGCAACTCTAGAAACTCGATCACCTCGCGACAGTAGCAAAGGGAGCCGTCCAAGCACCCAAGTGGGGCCGACCTTGTCGCCTCGGGTCGCGGGCAGCACCAACACCCACCTCAAACCTAGCGCAGTCATATAGCGTCGCCCTTCCCCAAACTTGTGCCCGGTGACCGTGAGGGGCAGGAGCGAACGACGTTCGCTACAATCTACGGCTCGGCTCTTCGCCTTGCCTATTGCGGTATATTCAACGCTCCCAAACGGGTCCTGGTATCCGATACACGCCTTATCGTAGCGGACAGCACGGTACGACATGCGATGGGGGACTGACTGGACTGCCATGTGACGGCAAGTGGAGGACAAGGTGAGGAATCTTTTTCATGCAACTATCGGAACGGAACACGGCGGCACGGTGTCGGCGGCTGCGTAATTGCGAGGGTGTAATCATGTCTCGGGGTTTCGCGCTCGTATGGTACCGCTGATGGCTGCCGGCATAGTACTGTCTCCGAAGTGCGTACTGAGCTACATGCGCTGCACACTTCGAGGAGGCAAATGAATCTGCATTATCATCTGGCGTAAGTGGATCGTCCTGCGTAAACTCCCCGTCGGTTCCTTAGGCGCAACGCAACCAGCATTGGACTAGGCCTCGCTGTAAAAGAATCGACGCAAAGAACAAGTAAGTGTCCCACGCAACGTCCTTGGGGTGAAGCAGTTGGTGCAAATGTGTGAATAAAGGTATCGAAGAAGAAGGAAACCCTGAAGGGAGCAGGCATGGGGCCTTGAACTTTAGAAAGCACGATGTGGAGGCAGAAATGTGACCAAGCACACAAGAATTACCATCATTTTGTAAGGTTCGAGCTACAATAAACACCCGCATCTACCATGCGATGCAAACCATGTAAAAGCCAACAACATGTAGTGCAGAGCCATGCCTCTCTGCGCGAACCAGGCTATGTGTCAAGACTTCCCTCGACGACTCTGATCCCACCAAAGTTCAAGCTGCGACGGCAGGCGGGTCTACCACCTCGACAAGCACGTTACAAACACCATCTGCCCAGATTGCAAAAGCCTTCTCCCTCAGCATACTGTACCAATCCTCGGCACTACGAATCTCCCGCCATCCTTCAGGCCCGATAGACTTGACGACGCAGCGAGAGAGAAGCTTTCCATCGGAATCGCTATGGATACCCGTCATGAGAGTGAGAGCGACTGCAGATGTAGAACTTGGCAATCTCGGTGATACGTTACCGGCTGAAGGGTTTTGGAGACCCGTTGCTCCTGCAGATTTGCCCATCACACTTGGTTCCTGGTGAACGTGCTCAGTTTGTAAAGCATTAGCGGCCGCCGCGAGACCGCGAAGGCTGTCGGTACCCGGTTCTGCCTGAGACCCAGCCCCAAGATTCAGCTCAGGGTGTTTCCTCATGGCTATCTTCAAAAGACAGATGACCTCTTGAACGAAGTCGTTGTAATCATACCAGGCTAGATGTGTTTGCGGTTCTGCGGTGATGCGCCTCTCGTCAAGTTTGATGCTTGCTCTGGTGCCCGAAGATGGCTGTACGAGAAAGACGTTAATGTGCGAGAGATCAGGGTCAGCAGTGCTACTTGTGGGTGACTGGATTGCGTTAGCATGTAAAACAAACGTGAAAAGAGAAGCAAGCGAACTACTTACTTTTACAATCAATGTTGCTGATCCATGGCTCTCAACCTTCTGATCCGAACCCGCAACACCAATTTCATTTCGGCATGAGTATTGTGGAGGGGCTGCATGCGTTATTGCAGGCGGCAGATCCAGCTGTGAGGATTGCAGGTGATGAATGAGAGTAGGGTAGAAGGCTGGCTGCAAATTATGTTCGAGTCCACTTTCGCCCTCGTTCTCGTCTTGCTGGATGACAGCTTCCGCACTATCTTCCTTGTCTTTCTTCTTAGAACTTCCTTTCCTGGTCTCGATGGCATATTGTCGTTGTCTCTCGTTTGTGACCATGCGCCTCATCAGGGGAATGACGAGACCGATGATCTTGTTGCCATCCCTTGGCCATGTCAGCCGTTGGCTCGCGTCGGGGGCCTCTTCCTCTCCGAGCGCACGAGCAGCCTCGATTGCATCTTTCACACCGGGCTTTTCCACATGTTCACCAAAGAACTGCTTGCCCACCCCGTCGTTCAGAAAATCGCGAACGCAATTGAACAGCCGTAACTTGACCATGTCTGTATCACCCTTGCCACGGTTTCCGACGCAATTTTGGCGTTCGGGGTATGCTGCGTCGAGCATATATGACTTGGCGGCAGCCTGAAGCCGAAGGAAGTTCTCGGGGGAGAGCTGAAGTGACATGAAGAGTTTCGACATTGGCGGGCGCGTGTATTTGCGAGACGTTTTCTCCGAGGATCTCCGGAAGAGTGCAGCGGCGGAATGGACACCTGCAGCACGAGCATTATTCAGTAGAGATTCGCTTGAGGACAATGCGTTGCCTTCTGGAGAACCACGGCGCGTAAGACGGTCGCCATCTTGCAGCCGAGGGTCTGTATGTTCACCATGTCTCCTCCTCCTCCTCCTCCTCCTAGTATGAACAGGCTCATCTGTTTGATACGAGGAATCTTCGACTGGGGGGCTGGTGTGCCTCTTCCTCTTGCTCCTGCCCTGCGGTGTGGCAGTTGACATCTCCGTGTTGCTAATATCCATAACCTGGGCAGCGTGACCTGCGGCTGTTGCTGCCTCCAATAACTCAACAAGATTGTGGTTCCCTTCCAATGTATGATCGATGGACGTCTGTCGCGCAGTGTGTTCGGAATATCGATATGGGTTGAAATGATGGTCAAGCGGCGCCGCAACGGCAGCAGGGCCAGACAAGTCATATTCGTCTTCTTCGGCTACGAATTGAGGTGGTGCAGCGTTTGTACTGTTGGGTGTGGTGATGACCTGGCCGGAGCGCATCTGATAGTATGGCGCGTTTGCCGTCATCGTGGTTCGTATCCCCCGAGATCAGAGACACCTTGCGGTTGGAGCCAAACAAGCCTGTTCGCAATGGTTTGGAGTGAGCTGTCAATGCAAAAGTGTAAGTATTTGGATCAAGGCTTGACAATGAAAAGTAAGTGCGTAGGCTACTTGAACGAGGTTGGAATGACTCGGGGAGACATGGAGTCGAGAGCAACATTGAAGCTCTTTTGTATGCAAGCTCCCACGCAGTTTGCATTGAGACCGAAGTCGACACATGGTTTGGTTTGAGCATAGCAGGACATGGTTTGCGCCCGAGAAAAGAGTACAGTTTGGCCCATGGTGGGGATGCGGTTTGGCAACGAAAAGCGGACATCAGGTGGGCAGTATGGTTTGATGTGAAGAGGCAGGAAACAGACTAAGTCAGCGGATGGTTGCGCACCTGATGCGAGGTGCTGGCGCTTGCTGTCGTGTGTGAGCGGCAGGCGGGCCGGCCAGCGGGCCAAAGTGTGTCGCGACGCGGCTGCGTGGGTTTGTGTTGTTTGCATCGTCGAGTGCCGCGCAGGCATGTGACTGCAGGAAGGACGATTAGATAAGCCACTCTAGATTACGTCTACACCGTGCTTCTATTTTCCAATGTTAAATTCACACGATGACCCATGGCCCTGTTTCATTTGGTCTCTGGAGTGAACTATGCTGATACGTTCAATCGCATTGCATATTGCTAATACGCTCATAAATTAGATGTAGTACAGGTCGCTACAGTACAACTCCATTCGAAGACCGTGAAGTCCTTCTCCAGCCGCATGCCAGCAGGCGCCCAATTGTCACTGCGACCTGATAAATATAACGCCATATGCTACATTGCTCCAAACTCCAGTGTACCTTAGAATGCATATCAAAACCCATCCCCCTCTTTCCACTCCCTGCCTGCCTCCAACGCCCGATTCCGCGGATCACGGCCACGCACTTCCGCATCGTGTTTTAAGCCATCAACTATAGGCCTCAAGCGATCAATCTCTTTTCTATACTGCACATCCTTGCCGGGCTCGGGGGCTTCGAGTTCTTTAAGCTTTTCCTGGTCACCCTTATTTTTGGCCTCTTCTATTTCTTTCGTCTTCTTTTCCCATTCCCTAAGCTCCCTCTCGTTGTCGCTCAGCTCGCCCTGAAGAGCGCTGAAGTTTTCATATCCTTCTTCGCCACCAAAGCATGACCCATACTGGTCGCAAAAGCAGATGTGTTCCTTGGGGCAGAAAATGTTCTGGCCTGTGAAGACAAACTGCCAGACGTACTCCCAGATGCGGCCGCTGAGGTGATCGGGTAACTGTGTGTTGAATAGCCAGTCGCGGTACCAGACATATTGCGCGTAGGGCTTCGCCTGTATGCGTTCTCGTGAAAGAGCGAATTGGGCGCAACAAGGCTGCGCAAGGACGGTAGGGACCTCATCGAGAGGAAATAACTCGCTCCAAGATTTCGCAAGGAGTACCTCCTCCTGTTTGAAATCGTTCTTTTCAGTTTCGCCTGGGTGCATCCAGTCCGGGCAACCAGGGTGCCAACTACATCTCATGTTTACAAAACCTTCTCTCCAAACGCGTGGCCGGCTGAGACGGGTTATGAGTTGGTGTGCGTCATTACCGAGAATCAAGTCGTTATGCCATGTCAATTGATGCGCATGCATAAAGATTGCGACATCGGGAAGATCGTCATAGTTGTCAATGATCCACGATAGGTAGATCATGACTTCGTGGCCCTTGTTCTTTGGGGGGTGCAATGGCGCGCTCGGATCGTCAGCGACGTAGACAGCCAGCTCCTGCTCAGGCATCTTTTCCAGGATCCAGTCGACATTCTCGTCCTTCGTCTTTGCGATGACCAAGGTAGACGTATAGTTATGCCCTGGAGGCATTGGCGAGCCTGGCTTGAACACAGGCCTTGGATTCCAATTTGCGTAGTCGGGGTCGCTCGGCGTGCCCTTGGTTGGGTCTGCGCTACCAGTACTGTGAGGTTGCGCATCACTACTGACATGGTCTCCAAGGCCAACGTGCTGAGGCAACTCCCTCCATGCCTCGCTTGTGTGTATACCAGAGTAAAAGAATGCGACTATGAATAGGGCGACGATCAGCGCGAGGAATGGAATGACGTTTCGTCGGGTCATGGTGCGATCGATCGAAGGAAGAGCGAGGGACAGGAGGAAGACGAAGGAGCGTAGATTGTAGGGATTGACACGCTGTAAGCCTGACAGTCCTACATGATTCTGCTTGTCAGACGGGGTTATTTACAACATCGGGCTTGTTGCGCTCACGGTGGAGTCGCCGCGCGGCGCGGGAATCAAGGGCAAGTGTCGCAGCGTCCAGCGATCACCAAAGGCCGCCAGCAACGGCAAGAGGAGGGGTGGAACTGGGACGAGGGAATGCTAGAAGACAGATTGACGCCAGGATAATAAGGAAAGAGACGGAGTACAAGGGATGCACAAGACGCAGCAGCAGCCATCGCGGTCCCATAACGGGGTGCCGCAAGTGTTCGTAACCACTGACGTGGGCTGAAGGTCGGTCGCTTTAGGTCCCTCCCAAAACGGCCCGCTAAATGGGGGCGCGCATCCCAGCTGATCTAGCCCTGCATCATTGTTCGAGTCAGTACCACAAGCGGGTCCTGTAGATCTTTAAGACCTGCTTGAGCATTTAGCCAGGTACAAGCGTCACAAGTGCACCTGAATATGGAAACAAGACGGCAATGCGGAAAACAAGAGAATCGGTGACGAAACTTGATTTGGTTGTTGTGGTCATCTCAAAGAATTTCTACCTAGCCGCATGCCGTGGTACCGCGGGAAGTGCCCAAGTGAACGCGCTGTCGGAAACTACCAGTTGATCTTGACTGCTAGTTGCTTAGCTGACCAAATGGCAAGCCGTGGAATCTACGAGGCCAGAAACACGATTGGCTAGCAGACTGCAGCACATGTCCCAAATTAAGAACGTGTGGCGCAGTTTGGCATCAATACAGCGGGACTATGTGGCCTCGCGGTGCGTCTTGAAGTGCAAACACTGTGGCCAGGACGAGAAGCTATACATAGCCAGTCCATGATGCCACTGCCATGTGTGTGCGCAATCTCAACAAAACCTACCGTGTTTTAATTACGAGACAAGATAAAAACCTCTTGCAAAATGCTCTTTGACCAGCAAACAATGCTCATTGTCGTCTAAGGGTGTCTTGCGGGGTTTACACTCGGTGCGCAGTCACAAACGTAAGTGTGCTGGAAACGAGGGCACGGATGACGAAAAAGGAAGTGACACAAACGAGATTGGGGGGGGGGAGGGCACGCACCTTCCGCTGTACCCTACTGCCAGAGCTCCAACACGCAGCAGCACCATGGTTGTTTGCCTAGAGCAAACACGACCAATCTGCAAGCTACAGTCACGGGCTCTGGCATGGCACAAGGGCTACGCTGCTGTCAAAACGCAGTGTGTTGGCTTTTCGACATGCGCCACATGGGGCACGCAAATGGGCGGTGGCATCGGTGCAAGATACATTGCGAAAAGCTGTAAATGGCCGAAGTCGATAGTTTCAAGCCCAATTATGCTACTGGGTCGGGGCTGCGCTGACATGGTCGCGATTATGGTGGATGATAGTGAGAGTATTTAGACAGTGCTGGTTATGCGGAAGGTGGTGTGGACTGGTTACTGGACGTCCAGGTTGCATCGAGAGGCAGTAGATAGAAGTACAATTTGGTGTCGATCAAGATGACTGATGCTCCCAAGGGCTATAGACGATGCCCCGAAAGCATTTACCGAAGTGCTGAACCGTTTCTCCAAGGAAATTACCGAGCCGATCAAGGCTAGAATCATGTCGAGCTGCAAGACGGCAGACCATGGTAGAGAGTGCTACCTTGCGTTGCTGCGAACCATATCGATGAACTTTTGTCGACCACATTCCCTTTGTGTGCGTGTAAAAGCCGAATTAAACTGAACCCAGTGAAGTAGTCATAGGATTACAGAAGTGAAGTGCTGGAAGAGGCGCCAAACCGAGGAAGCCATACGAACCCTAACTTAGTACCGCTTGGGTTCTGCCTGGGTCAGCTGAGGAGCTAGCGGTATGAGCGATCGTAGTCACCCTCGTACGAGCGTCCTCCGCCGTACGCCTCACGCGGAGGAGGGGCATCGTAGGCACCAGCAGCTGGTGGCGGCGGCCTATCGTAGTAGCCACCGCCGCCACCGCCACCGCGACGGTCGTCGCGTCCGCCGTCCCTGCCGCCGTAGCTGCGGTCAGAGGCATAGCGATCGACGCCTCGGGGACCGTAGTCGTCGCGACGGCCACCACCGTAGCCGCGGTCGTCATACCGTGAGCCACGAGAGCCGTAGTCATCACGTCGGCCGTATCCGCCACGGCGGTCATCCGAGTAGCGGTCGCCGTAGCGAGGGCCGCCTCGGCCGCGTCCGCCGAACTCTGTGAAGCGGTTAGCACATGACGGGCAATGTAAACAGCAGGTATACTTACCACGCTTGGGTGGGCCGTAGTACTTGCCCGGCGTAGGAGTACGGGGGCGGGCACGACGAGCCTTCTCGATGCTGAGTGTGCGGCCTTGATGGACTTCTCCTTGCAGACCCTCCTTTGCCGCGTCAGCCTGCTCCGACGTGACCATCTTGACGAAGCCAAAGCCGCGAGACTCCTTGGTGTGAGGGTCGCGCATGATGTTGCACTGCTCGACCTCGCCATACTTCTCAAAGAGACGCGTGACCTCGTCCTCGGTGAGAGTAGGGTGGATGCCGGTGACAAAGAGGTTGGAGCCCGAGTTGCGGCTCTCGTCGTCGTCGTTCCTGCGCTCTGGGGGCGGGCCACTGCATCCACGTTAGGCAACGGTTCCATCACGAGCTGCAAGCAGCACACGCAGCAATAACATACCGGCTGTCGCGACCGCCAGGCGAGGCGCTGCGAGCGCGCGCGCCGTCATCGCGACGGTCACCACGTGGAGACCTGCTGCGGTCGCGTTCATAGCCGCGAGGCTCGTCTACAATCCAGTCAGTACTGCGCAAACCATGGCACAAGCGAGCAAACATACCGTCGTAGGCGCGCTGGTCGTTTTCGTACTCCATGGTGATGATGTCGTGGTGGGTCGCGGGTGTTGATAGTTGGTTGGTTGAGGAGAGGTGTTTGCTGAAGCTGGAGTTTGGGCGATTTTTTGGACAGGGCTGATCGACGGTAGCCGCGTCTCACTTAGTAAGCGCCACGCTAAAAGCAACCAGTGCTGCAGCTGAGTGGAGTAAAAGTGGACAGGATGGTGAAGGGGAGTGGAGGTACTGGCCGAGACCAAATGCTATTTGTATCATGACCGCAACCACTTTGGCTGCGAAGAAGCAGGCAACCGCCCCAGCTAGGACGCCCCTAAGTGAGGCAACTGCTGCGCGTCACCGGCCAACGCCCTGGTGGCCCTGTCCCATTCGTCAACGTGCGTCAACTCTACTAGTCGACCGCCATTTCCCGGACAGTGAGGCTCTGCCTTGGAAGACAACAAAAACTAGACATCAAGCTACTCAATTATATTCGTATTCAAGCCTGTTGCATCTGATGCTTCGTTGACCTTGCCTCCGAAACTCCATGCACACCAGTGGCCAGCCAATTACTCCCCGCAAAGATGCTCTGCTGAAACAAGTCATCGGCATACGTTGACCTACCCCGACTATAAGTTTACGCCATACGCCAGTCGCTTCTCTTTCCCCAGTTGGGTAGGTATAATACAAATGCCAAAGATAATACAAAACATGACACCAAGTGTACATGCGCAAGAAAAGTAAAGAAGACCAAAAAACAATGCATGAGCGTTTACCAGCCCCTCGACCGCTTCTGCCTTTTGCGCGCCACTGCTTTCTTGATCGCGGCTACGTTCGAATCTGGCGTGTCTGCAGGCCGGATAGGATCCGAGTCGGCCAAACCGTCCAATTCATCATCGTCAAGCTCACTCAGCTCCTCACTCATGTCGCGAAGTACCTCACGACCAGTGTAGCGTTCTTCATATACCGTTGTCCCATGTACGTCGAAAGTCTCAAAGTACCACGGCACACCGCCATTGCCTAATGGGTTAAGTAGGTTCTTCTCAGACCTCGGAGGAGTCAGTGGCTCTGGTCGGCCGTTGACGTGGGCGTGGTTTTCTGCAAGCATGTCGCCCCGAGACTGATTACTAGACACGTGTAGGGCGTCTTGGCCGAGTTGCAGGGCGATTGCCGCCTCATCTGCCGCTTCATCATGCGTATGATCTGCATCTGCCGCGTTATCGTCGGGAGTGGGTGCCATGTGCATTTCCTCCGGTTTCTGCCTTATCACGGCAGCTTCTTCTCCGTCGACGGCGTCTTCTTGCGCTTGTTCAACGCTCGGCTGATCAGTCTCTGTGGTCTGCCGGATGTTGTCGTCATGTGACAGCACACTGGGCCTACGTTGAAGTTTCTGGTTAAGTAGCGTCTCGAGGTCTGGCAACTTCTCGTAAGGCCTACCAGCCAACTCGGATTCTTTTCGAATTGCTTCCTCGAAATGGGGTTGCAAGACCTTGGTGATTCGCTTGACTATTTTCTTCATCTCTTTCTGCTCAGCGGTCAAGGTGCTGTGATTGACCTGGTTCAGCTGCTGTTCTGCCTCGTTAATGTTCGTAACGGCGGCGAATCCAAGCTCTGCGCTCAACACTGCTGCGACATCATCGTTGAATGACTGTACAGACGTGTAATATTTCTCATCGAGCTTGAGTTGAAGCTCGCTGAATCCATCACTAAAATAGCCTCGGTTGTCAAGTCTGTTACAAGTCAGTGAGATGACACCCAAAATCGACGACGAGATACTTACGCTTGTGCGCGAGCGAGGATGGGCTGCAGTAGTTGCGGAATCGGAAAGTAGATGCAGTCAACAATCTGCTGTAAGATGAGTACATCCTTGAGTTTTTCAGCCTCTCGTTGTTTGACCATTTCGCAAAGCACGCGAATCTGTTCCATGTCGTCTTCAAGGCGCTCTGCGAATTCGATACGTCGCTGGAGTCGAGGACGACCGGCTGCGCCCATACCTGCGAAGTTACGACGGGTGATTTCCATGGATGAGAAGGCTTCCATTTGGAGTTGGAGGCGCTTGAGGAGCGCAGCACCACGTCGTGCCTCTCGCTTCAACGTCCAATATTTGCAGGCGTCCTGCACAAACTCCTTACGCTTGCGAACGTTGAACTTGATAAGCGTGTTTTCGACATTATGGTAGACGGCCTGTGGAACAACAGGAGCTCCTGAGGGAAGTCTCCAACTTTTCGTAGCCGGTCCGCGCTTGCGCTTGCTGGAGCCTGGGGTATCGTCCTCCGGTCCCTCGATAGAAGGCATCGCATGTGATGAACCAATAGAAAGGGCATACGCTTGACTATCTGGCCATCGAATATGACGCATGGTATGGCGGTAAAAGGCTTTTGCATCCGCGATGGCACTTTCCACATCAAACTCTCGCTTCCAATCGGACGGAGTGTGACGATCGCAGTAGGCCTTGAGCACGGTCGAGTCCTGCGGGTTTGTTGACTGTGACGCCTTCATGCGCAAACACAATCTAGCCCTACGTGCGCATGTCACATGGAAAGCCTCGAAGCACGACTTGTGCCCGCACTGGATACATGCGCCCATTCTCTGTTTGCAGATGTAACATGACTACATTTTGGTTAGTTTGGCTAAAGCTAGAATAGGTGCAGGATGGGCTTACGAGCTTCCAGCGAGTCTTGGGGACTTTTTCGACATCCTGCACTGGTTCTTGAAAGGTCGCATTGCCAAGGGATACCTCTGGGATCCACATGGCACATAGAAGATGCGCCCACTTCATTGCTGTGGTTTGCTTGAAGGCACCATCGATGTTTGGACAGAAAATACAGCCCTATTAGAGTTAGCGGCACTCTCGTAGATCAGATACGATCAAGACATACTGGAAGCTCACTGACGGGGGTGCCGCGCCCTACTAGCTGGCACCTTCTGCAGAGCCATTGTCCTTCCGGGATGAACGGTACGCCATAACATTCTTGATGTACAGCCAGATCGCAGCCGTCGCAAAACACTATAGCATTGGTGTTCTCGCAATCGCCGTCATCGCAAATGGCGCATTTGGTGTCTTGTTCCTCGCCTTGCCCAGCAGGCTCACCGTTAACGGCAGCCGCACTACTAGATCGTGGCCGGTGTGTCTGGGGTGGTTTGGGGTTCGGTTTAGGTATGCCTTTCACATGTCAGCAAGCATGTCCCTCCAGGATTAGTCTTGGCTAGAACTTACGCTTTTCCAAAGCATGCCACTCCTTCTCAATTTGCGTAATAGTGACTTCGAATATCGCCGGCTTGATGCCTTCGACACCTTCTTCCTTTCGCTGCATGTTGAGTGCCTCTAGCCATCTTTCGTCCTGTTCATCCATATCGTATTCGACGCGGCCAACAGCAACTGCGCCTGCAGTACCCTCTGCTTCTGTCTGCAGGGTCAGGTCTAGGTCCTCTTCGATCGAGCCTTCTGGGAGGCGGATCAGGCTGTTCTCTGAGCTTCTAGCAAAGACTTCGCTCTCCTGATAACCGATGTTCGCCATGGTCTTGTCGACATAGTTCACTTTGACTCCCTCGCTTTCCTCATGTTCTTTGAAGGGGTCCACTTGGCGCACTGAGGGCTTGGGTAGGTTCAACTTCTCGCGGGGATTCATGGTTGGGAGGGGGTTGATACGCGGTCGAGGTGGTGATCCTAAGCCGGCGAGCATGGAATCTTTGTTGCGTGGTGGTCGGCCTGGACGCCGTTTGGGTGTAACGAATGCGCCTGAGCCGTTCACGGCTAACATTGCATCCTCTTGCTCGGCAGTCTCGACTTGCTCTGCGCGCAGGCCGTCGAGCACGGCAGAAAGGCCGCTGTCGACAGCATATTGGCCGCTGGATGATCCGTTCAACGGGGTGCCTGGGGCGCTTTCGGCGGGGCTTATTCCATCAATCTGGTCTGCGTTGTAGACGGGGAATTCGGCATCGATGTCGAGATCGGGGTGGAACTCGTCCCAGCTTCGCTCCTCGCGCGGCTTGTATCCATCGTTTTGAGCCACGGCGGCGGCGACTGCGGCGGCCGAACTGGAACGCGGTCCAGCTGGCGGCCTTTCGCGTCGAGGGCGTGAGTATGACGGGGAGGGCGCCGATATGGACAAGCCCTGTCTCTCGGCGTTGAGACGTCCTACGCGGCCGCGGGGTCCGGTGTACAGAAAACCTCCAGGACCAGTGCCTCCTACGGGTGTTTCGAGGCCGTCGGGGTCCACGTAGCGGCCGCCCCCACCTGGGCCTCCAGGTACGTATTTGCGACGTTTGCTTGGTGGCTCGGTATCGGATATGTGTCTCCGATGAGGTCGGGTGCTTCTAACGCGTAGTAATGGAGTTTCAGTTACAGACGCCATGTAGAGCGAGAGGGCGCGGAATGTGTCGAGAGGCCGGCAAGGGTGAGGTCGGGAGTCGCGAAGAACGCGCTCAGCACCGCTGCTATCTGGTGAAAGCTACGATACGCGCGTGTCCACCCGGCGATCCAAGGGCAGTGCGTTCATCGATGCAGGAGCCTGCGGTTGGCGATGTCAGAGGGCGTTGGCTTTGAGACCGAGACGTACGCGACACTGAGATGCGCCTGCTAAGAGGTGCAACCCGTGATGCCCAAAGCGGTTAGTGCGCCAAGGGGGGCATGTGGGTTCCTTGGGCCGCATAGCTAGTTTGCAGTCTTGCCCTTCACTCCACAGGTGCAGGCAGGCCACAGGGGAAAAGAACGACCCTTCTCTATTTATTTTTTGTATTTTGAGGGTCGTTTCTTATGTTGCACCTTCTCGGTCATGCCATGGTGAACAGGCAGTACCATCTTCCTCACTCCATCCTTGAGCCACATACAACACCCCAGGGGAGCAATTCATGATACTTCCCTGCGCCCACGCTTGCACTCTGCATATCAACAATGGCATTCTTCAGGCAAGCATCAAGGCTGCAATCCTCATCCTGGGGGCATGTGTCTGTCGTGCGTACGTGAGCCCCACGTGAGGCCTCGGACCATACTGGGTCTGCAGATCCACTACCCCAGATCCCCGAGTCTGCAAGCGAACGGCTTTCTGCGCTGGCGCCATCAGTCAGAGGCTGAATTATCCGCTAAATACGATTGCGGTACCATGCTGCTAGGCCTAAAGACGTACGTACTTATCGAAGGACCGCCGCTGTCAATCAATCAATGGCCTGCACCTTCCCCAACATCTGTCCACACGCTCATGTCTGCACTACTCGATCAACCACCATGACGTACCTTTCGTACTAAACACCGACCCCCGTGACTTCCTCCCTGAGCTTGACGCTCGCGCTTATCTCAAATCGCATCCCGAGGTTCTTCCGCGGTACACCATGCTATTGGCTTCTCAACCCGCGACCTTGATCAACCACGCAAACCTTGTCAAACTGTCATCTTACTGCCTCATGTAGGCAATAACTCACTGAACATCACTGCTCTCCGGCACTGCGCTTAGCGAGCCATCACTAGATTACAATGGTTCACGGGTAGCTTTACAAGCGACACCAGCGGCTGCCAGACGTCTAGCCCGCCTGAGATATCAGCACTAGTCATGGCCATGAACCACAAAGTGACACAGGTAGGGCGCCTGGATTTCTATTGCGTCAGAGCAACCACCCGGTGCCAATGAGGCCCAGGGAGCCCAGATCTACCAAGGCGGGATGGTGTGAAACAACTGGTGCAAGTTCACAACCGCGATTCAGTCTTTCTACAAGTAATTTCCAGACAATGCAGTCCATTAAGGGCATAAATCGGCAGGTGCGCCTGTCATCTTCCCATGCCGACTATCTCCAGATCGATACGGCGCAGCACCTCTTAAGAGCCCCATTTCTCCGAACAATCCTTTGATCGCCATCCACGCAACAGCCCCTGGGTTCCCATTTACCTTACCATGGCCCATTCAGATATCGAATCTCAGAAGCCTTTCAGGATAGTTATTGTTGGTGCCGGCATTGTAGGCCTATCGCTGTCACATGCCCTCCAATTAGCCGGAATTGACCATGTTGTTCTCGAAAAGCACAATGAGATTGTGTCCGTACGTGGCGCAGCACTGATCATCTGGCCAGCCGTCGCACGCATCTTCGATCAGTTTGGCATACTCGATAACATACTCAAGTCACATACACCCATAAGCCGCGCAGTACTCCGATGGCCAGATGGAACGTTCAATAGCGAAGATCGAACTGTGCGTACGCTCAGCGAACTGTATGTTGCCTTGGCATTCCTCGTGCATCAGTATCTAAGATGCGGGTGTAAATTGCTGATCATTTTACAGCTTCGAGGTGCCGAGCATCCTGTTCGATCGTCAGGCATGCGTGTCGCACCTCTATAATGGTCTACCAGACAAGTCAAAAATTCATACCAGCAGCCGAGTTGAGAGAATAGAACATACGAAGACTGGTGTCAGTGTACATCTGGCTGATGGCTCTGCCGAAGAAGGAGACATGGTAATTGGCGCAGATGGTGTTCATAGGTGGGCTGGAAACGTTTCTTGCTCTCTTGCCAAAACGCTGACCCTTATCCTAGCCGCGTCCGAACACTCATGTGGGACTATGCTGCCCAATACGAACCTGGGAGCATTCCTGGGAGCGACAAAGAAGTCATGATCAGTCAATTCCAGGCAATCTTCGGCGTCAGCACACAAGAAGAAAAGTTCGGCCTGGGCCCAGCAGATTCCCATGTTATTCTTGGACACGATGACGCGGGGCTACTCTTTACACAGCCAGGGAAAGCTTACTGGGCCGTCATCATCAAAGACGAATACAAGAAGCCCGCATTGAGAACGAAAGCTACCGAAGCTGACATAGAAGCCGCAGCAAAGAAGTATGCTAACAGGCCAATGACGGAGAAGGTAACCTTGGGCGACCTCTGGAAGACGAACACAAGACATGGCCTCCTCACATTCGAAGAAGGCGTGCTAAGCAAATGGCATGCCGGAAGGCTTGTTCTCGTAGGCGATTCTGCTCACAAGGTACAATCACCATACAGTCCGTCTCATGATCAATCGACACTGATACACACCAGATGACCGCCGACCTCGGTCTCGGAGCAAACATGGCCATTGAATCCGCCGTTCAGCTCTGCAACATCCTCCAACGCGAGCTCAAGCCCGATCCGAACAGCCACCCCTCCGCCTCCGAACTGTCGACCCTCTTCGCCGAGTACCAAGCCGGTCGATACGAACGCGTCACCAAGATCGTCGATATGTGCGCAAAGGCGACGAGAATGCACACATACCAAACGTACTTTGGTCGTTTCTTTGCTGGCTACGTGGCTCCATACCTTGCTTCCATGCGCGCAGTCAAGTTCGCAGAGATAATGGCACATGCGCCGAAGCTAGACTATGCGCCTGCCAGAATGACCAAAGAGAATGCTCAGGGTTGGAAACTGGCGCAGAAGAAGGAGGAGGAGGAGGATAGCAGTAGCTGGGTGCTGTACGGTATTTTAGTATTGGGAATAGGGATGGCATTGACGTATATGGTGAGAGCGGGTCTGTCGCTCTAGCTTGCGTTGTCTAACATTCGAAATTTCCCTGTTCCCTGACATTTCCTTCCGGTGTCTTTGACAGTATTTCCTGCTCCAGTGTGATCCGCTTCCTTTTAGTAATGCAAGCAACTCGGTGAATGTTCGTCGTGTCTCCCCTTTGACCTTCTCGGGTACTTTGTGAGACACATCCAGCAAAAGTGAGCCCGACATTTTGTACCTATTTCCCAAAAAATCAGCTTCAACGCGCTCACTAGAAGTTCAGAAGAGAGAGAGGAAGGGAAACTCACACTCTATATGATCACACCCATCAATCTTCTCCACGCTTCTCCCACACCCCGGACACGTCTTGGTCGTCAACTCCAACACCGTTTTACTCGCCTCCTCCTCTGCCGCCTTGAACGACGTATTGGTCCGGTACTCGTACTCCTTGCATGTTTCGCCCTTGTGCCACTTGACATGATGCACCACGCAATGCGCCTTCTTGCACGTCTTGCACCGGAATTTCGGCACGTCGCTGGCATGAACCTGGCCTGACGGACACGACTTGAGACCGCACCAGGTGAATTCTGGATGCGCATCTAGTGCTTCGCGCGTGCTGAGGGTGAGGTAGCTAGAGGAAAGGCGAACACAGCGTGTTAGTTAAGGTGGGAAAAGGAGGGGGATTGAAGGAGGAAAACATACCTCTTTAGAACGCCGCTTGGTGCAAAGTCGCGCATGTCGGGAGTTTGAAGAACAGATGAGCAGATGGGGCATACGATGGCATCCCACATCTTGGTGCGGAACTGCGACTCTATCCATGTTCGCAGACAGCGGTGGCATACGTCGATTTCGTGGCTGCATTTTGCGGTGGGAAGACGGGTGGGGAAGCGTCTGAGGGAAAGTGTGTCTGTGCATATCATGCATTCCTTTCTGACTCTGGGGGTAGCTTCTGAATCGTGGTGGTGATGGTGGCTATCTCGTCGAGTCGGTGGTCTATGCCTCGATTTGCTCCCTTCAGCCTTGCTGCTCTTGGAATGACTTGACTGGTGATCTCTACCCCTCTCAAACAAACCAGCATTTCGATTATGCTCTTGCTTTCCAGACCTACTTGATCTCTGTGATCTGAGAGTCCCCTTCTTTCCCCGTTGCGCATGCGTTGCCAATGACTCTGCATGACTGCTCCAAAGCTGACCCATGCTTACGTTATGGGTGGCGACATCCACGACAGATTAGGTCGTAGGAAGAGATAGATCTCATGCAATAGGATTAACGTCGGTTCTTCGTCGATGCAGTATGTCGTAGCAGCTGCGGTGCGTGCGCAGATGACCTTCAGGCGTATATAGTGCCAGAACAAGAGAAGCAGAATGCCGGGATGCTACGAAAGACGCGCTCATAGATCAATAGGCATCCAGGTTTATCGCAATTTCAGGCAACCAAAGGATAGAGAGGGCGCGGCCATGCGCGGGGTCAGCCCCCTGCACCGGTCACAGAAACCGGTGAGCGAAGTTGATTGGTTATCCGGCCTAAGGCATTGGTGGTCCTACAAGAAAGCTGGGTTGGACCTTCCGTGGCACCAAAAGGCAGTAAATAATGACGAATAAGAAGGCAGACACATTAAATATCCGAACGTGGGTGTTTAACGTGGATAGGAATTTCATTTTGCTGTTGTAAAATTCATCGATAGTACCATCCCGACTCGTAGCGATTGCCGTAGCAATCAACTTCTCCTGCTTCTGGATTATTCGGCTTCCTCATAACAGTGATACTCCCAGGCCAATATCCCTCGAGCTCCGGGTCAGCCTCGCCCATTTGTACAAGGTTGGTGTGGGCAGCCTTTCTTTCTTTTCGGAATTTGCCAACCTCTCCCACTACGTCGAAAAGCCTTCTCGGATCAGGATCAGGTTTAGCTTTTCGGCATTCAGGTGGTGGTGTGTTGCGACTGGGAGCAAGCTCCAATCCACCCATAGCAGCTAAGGGGAGGGTACGACCAGTCTCTCCACCGGGCAGTCCACACTCCTCGTCCCCAAAGAAGGAAAAGTCATGTGACGCCGCCTCCCAGAATGCTTCAGAATCCGCATCTTGAGTAGTCGACTTCGTGGGGTATGCGCGCCAGCTAGTAGATATCTTCTTGGGTGCCGATTGCGGTGAAGCCATCTCTAGCACTACCCGTTTCAGGGCAAATAGACTGCTCGCATACTCCTCTTCCGCGATGGCGCGTCTGCGTCCTGGAGGAAGTATATAGGTGTGTTTCGCGCGTTGCCTTGCAATTAGTGCCTCCTCTGCTGCGTCTTTGATGAATTGAACAATACGATCTATGACGTACTTTTCAGCGTTGATAGGTACGTCAGTCAAGACTAGAGTGTGCAGATTCGGAAGCATTCCTGGATGCAGACAATTCTCTTGAGACTGGCGATGTTCCAGCCGGGCTTTCCTGTCTTCGATGTAGTAGAAGGAATTTCCTCGTGACCTCATTACCGTGCTCGTGGCTGGGGAAGTTGGCATGCTATGGGCGGCTGTGGGCATCAGCCCCGCCTGTATTTCAAGCCAATCTCTCCTCGAACTGGGTCTGCTGTTTTCGTCACTTTGCTGAAGAGGGCTGAACGGAGCCAGTGTCGAGTCTGCCAGTACTGGCCCTGGAGCGTATGCAAGACCTCGCTTGATGAGCGACGATGATGAGGTAATGCTGATGGCTGGACTTCTTGAAGCCTTCACCCCAAGATCATGATCATTCGCGCTGGAAGGGCCGCGACGTTCATCTAACCATGGGAATGAACCAGGCAGCTCAACAGGGTGTGACGAATCCCCTTCTACCTCATGAACGGCGGTGATGTCAGAGTCAAGCTCAGGTGTTGGTGGTTCAATAGCCTCAAGCTCATGAGCGTTTGGAGGCTTATATACACCGAGGCTTCCGCAAAGCTCCACACGAGGCGAGGCTGTCACCTCGAGAGGTGCATCTTCCGTTAGTAATTGATAGTTAAGTCTGACATACCTCAGCTTGTGCGACGCAAACTCAGACAACATTGGTATCAACTTTGCTACACTGGGTAATTCCATGTCGTCTTCACCAGCACCCGGGTCTTCAGGGTAAGGGTTTCTGATCGTTGCAGGCAATATGCCTGCATCCAAGATATGTAGACGCCCTGATCGTAGCAACCCTGAAATCCCTTCAATAGTGATGACATTCTTCGATAGGTAAAGATGTGATATCCCAACATCTCTCGTCTCTTCAATCGTGAGACTACCGACGAAACCTTCAGTGAGCTTTTTGCGTAGATGCCCCACAAGGTTTTCGGTCTCGAACGCATCCAGCTCATTGCCCGACTGTTCATGTTCAACAGGAGCCAAAGGCCCGCGATAGGCATGCGGGACAATTATCGTTTCCTTTAGGCAAAGTTCAAGCAGAAGTCGCGTGCTGGTATCCGTCAAATAATTGTCGCTTATATCAAGGCTTCTGACCCGACTTCTGATAGCATGTGCGACTACCGCAAAGTCATCATCCTTCAGGCCTAGTCCACGTAAATTTAGGACACGCAAGTTGCGAAGGTATGCAAGTGCGGCCAGCACCGCTTTGTCTTTGGCGGCTGCAGTCTTCGATAGATCCAAGGAAACGAGATCTGGAAAGTGTGGTAGAGCCTCCACCAGACCTGTCGAAGTGGCATTGGTGCACCCCGAGGCATCTAGTAGCCGCAAACTGAAGACGGGGAAAGCGTTTGGTTGTGTCGACTTTCGACGTAGGCTTGGATACCGCAAACTGAGAAGACATGCGTGGTCGAAAAACGGAAGCCCGTCGACTATCAAACATTGCAAACGAGGAAGATGTTCAAGACAGTCTCGAAGCCATTCTGCGTGTGGTCCATCGTAAAGCTCTGCGTGCGCTGGAGGGAAACGCAAAGTATGGGTGAGCTCTCGCACAGCTGGTCGCACGTACGGCAGGGTGCGTTTGAATCTTGTGAGCGCCACTACCACGAGTTAGTATGTAGCTAATCTCTATATTACTCTATCATACCATATACAGTATCATTCTGCACCCCAAAATGGGACGCTGGGCTTCCCCAAAGGTTAGGAGTAAAGGTTTCGTGCCATTTCCGACAGACCAGCGCTGCAGAGCATAAATCTTCGGAATGCAAGTATGGAGCGATGAGTATCCATGGGTCGCGCTGCATGACACTTTCGTATGAGGGTAGGAGATCGTCCATGTTTTGTGTGTCCGGTAACTGCAGGCGTGATTATTGTGATGCTAAGACATAGCTGTCATGTCTCCTTTTGAGAAGACAGTGAGTAAGGCCAACGGATACAGGAGCATTCTTTGGGAGTAGAGGCAAAGCAAAATGTGGATGCGCATCTTATGGTGGGCTCGGTATTGTGGCAGTGTCGCGGTTCGCCTTGCCAGGTGCCATTACGATGATGCAACTTAGGCGTCCCGACTAGCCCAATTTAGCGAGACAGGTCGATGCCCAGGTGGGCTGCCAGTGCTGGGAGTTGCGTTTGGCATGGCGACCACGTAGATCGTTTCCTACTTTTCCATACCGACTCAAGTGATATTGAAGCTTGTACGATCGATGCGCGCCGCTTGAAATCTTCATACTGTGTTATGCTAGGGTATCTAAATCGCTCGACAATCGCTCGAATCTCAACTCGTCACATCCATGATCTCACTCGCGAATTTACTCCTCGCTCTAATGCGAGGACCGTAAAAGACCAATATCCATGGCACGATGGTCAAGAGCGCACCGATCCCGCCTAGCAGGCTGCTAGCAGGGCCATACCCAAGGGTGTTGTACATTTGCGTCGTAATGAGTGGGAAAATGCCACCTAAGCAATGATTAGTTGTCATCCCCTTCTGAGTGGCATTGTCACTTACCAAGTATGTTTCGGCAAAAAGACTGTGCTGCTAACGCCGAGCTCGCATAACGATGGTATGTATCTGCCAGGAAGTTGAAGGTCGCCAGGTAGATGGAAAATATGCCAATGGTGGCGATACCAATTGCAATGGCCGGTACAACCCAGTGAATATCCGAGAAACTTGTCCATCCGAACATGAAGAGGCCTATGGGCATACATGCGCTCTCTATGCATGCGAAGTACAGGCGGCCTTCTGGGGTGCCCGTCGCCTTGCCGTATCTCTTCGCAATTTTTTCTTGGTAGATAGACAGAACGGTTGCCAGTATGCTGGCTATACCCATAGACGCAAAGACAGCATTGGCCTGTTGCAACGAAAAGCCATGGTTGTTTTGGAAGACCAGTGGGATAGCGGCCAATGTCAGGTAGAGTACAGCCCACGAGAAGGCTACCCAAAGCGAGAACCAGAACACCACAGGTTCGGTAAAGAGTAGATGGAATGGTCGGTATAGGGATATGCCGATCATCTTGCCAAGGGACGCGCGCTCTTCGTCGGATCGTACTTTCCAACGTAAACGCTGTGAAGTCGTAGATCCAGTCTTCTCGTTATCGCGAATATTCAAGCCGTAGTAACCTGCTGCTTCTCGGGCCTCATACCATTTGTTCAAACGTTTTGCCTTCCTGGATAGAAGAACAGAGCCTCGAGTCTCTTTGAAGACCACACATATGAGTGCAACCATCATTCCGCACGAGATTGCCTGCACATAGAATATCCATCTCCATGTAGTATTCTGTGCGATAAAACCGCAGACCAGAGGCCCAAAAGAGGTGCCAAACAGGGCACCACCGGAAAACAGAGCCATGGGCGTGTTGCGATCCTGTGCGTGGTATATATCAGATACTACGCCACCGACCATGGTCGAAAAGGTAGATCCGCCTATGCCTAGGAAGAAGCGTACGACAAGCATTCCAGCATACGACTGCGTGAGCCCAGAACATAGCTGACAGATGACGAATAGAATGCCAGAGGCGAGAAAGACCGGTCTCCGGCCATTGATCTCGGAAAAGGGAGCAAGGACCATGGGTGCGATGGCGAACCCTGTCGTGAAAGTGGTAATGCCAACCAGCGCAGCAACGCTACTAACGCCCCATTCTTCCGTCATTTGCCCAACGCCTGGACTGTAGGCTCCGGCGGAGAACGCAGTGAGTGCAGTAATGACGCATGATATCCAGATTGTCACACTTTTCCTCGTTTCCGACCAGTCGAAGGGGTTCGTGTATTTGACAAGATTTGGGGGTTCAGGCGGTGGTTCTTGGCCAGATTGTTCGGGATAATTTGTTGTCGGGTGTGGGAGTTCGGTATCGAATGTAAGGTAATGCCACACAATGTCCGCCTCTCTTGGATCCTCCTGCACCTTGTAATCCATAGCGCTCTCGTACTCTTTGTACTCCTCCTTTTCTGGGTCGCTTTTATGGCCGACAGTAGGGCCGTGGTACTGTTCTTCAGCGGAGTTTGAGTGCATGTCCGAAGATGCTCTTATTCCCGGCTCGTTGTTTGAGTCTGAGACATTAAGTTCTGAATCCCCCGGGAGGTTTATTTCCGGGTTGGGGACCATGTTGTGAAAAGGTCCTTTGCTTTGGGGTAGAATTGAGTGTCGGGTTATTGCGACATAGATATTGAAGTTGGAAAAGAAAAGCGCGCACGATGATGATATAAAACGCAGCCCTGATAGCTCAAGCGGCGCGGGTATGATCCGCTAACCAGCCTGCGTAGCCGATATGCATATCAACGAGCAAATGAACGGTGAGCTAGACTCGGTCCCATACTGGTGGGTTAGGGCAGATGTGTGACGGTATTGGTCGGGAATAACACATCTCCTCCATCGCTCAGGCCCACGGTGCGTTGGACAGTGTGTACCTCGGGGTAAACTTGGAAGTTTTCATGGGCTGCGGGCGCGCCAAGGCCGTCTGGAAGCCGTCAAACCGCTCATTAGTGAGATAGATCTGGTGCGTCATGCGGGAAGGATCGCGGCGTGTACGAGGCGTAGAGATAGCTCGGAAGGAGGAATGGCTCCCCGACGACGATCGACGGAAACCATCGGCATTTCCACAAAAGCAAGACTCTTCATAGTCCCTAATCGTCCAATCGTAGGCATGAACATGTTGTATCTTCACCGTATGTGCGCGATGGGCTTATTTGCCGTCATATACCTAGTAGTTCAATGTGCAGCGGATAGAGGACCGAGGTCGGGTGGATGTAGCGCGAGAGTTGGCCGCTGGGCTTTTCCAAGCCGCCGAAGAGTGCCGGCAATAGCTTCTACATTCCAGAAGAGGTATCAAGACGCTTGGCAATGAACGATTGGCTTAGTCGCTGGGTTAATTGTGCAGGACGTGTGCAGTCATGGAAGCCTTGAGGATTTGTTTGCAGTCCGACTGCGCGTCGTCACTATCACGGCATACCACATCTCGTGTAGTGCACATATAGGACCGAACATGGCTGAGCTTGAAAGCTTGGAGGTTACAGCGCAGCATGGGGCGAGTCAAGCGCTGCAAAAGGACGGTAATTTGGTCGGGGTGTAGTTACCGCATGCGCATGGGTATGGCGTTGATTTGTACGAGCTGGCAGCCGAAGAAGTGGTTGTTTCTCCAACGGAACTCCAGTACCACAGGAGCTAGGCTTTATGCTCACGTTAGGCGGCCCAATGCACTCACTGGTCAAATAAATGTCTTTTTCCTCTACTAGGTGTTGCTTGCAGACATTGCGCAATCATGTCTCAAACGCAGGTCATGAAATTGAGAAGCCTCAGCCTCAAAGGCAGGAAAAGCTTACGATGCACGAGCGCGCCGGGACACAACTTCTATTATGCCTCGACGGCGCCAATGGTACCGCGAGCAAAAGCGACCGCCTGTTTTGAAGAAAACTGAAGCAATTGCAGAAGGCGTTATTGCTGAGCAATCAGCAAGATGTGAACTGCCATGAGGACCCTTCGCCTCTCCCGTCTCGATGGCGACAGAAGCTCGGCACGAGGGGCAATAGTTGGCACTCCAACACCGCCGGAGGTATCAAGCATCTGATTCGTCTGCTAAAACAACAAGATGAGCTTATTCAATGGCAGAAAAGATATGGTGGAGTCCACGTGAAAGACGTGTCGATTGCGCAATATACGCTAGCTGGAAGTGTTGGATACAATTGTACGTGAATGGTCTTGGAGAGAAGACAAAAACCGCCCATCAACCCCACAGTCAGTATTCTCTCTCACTACACTACTATCTCTTCCTATTCTTACGTTGCAAAAGACAGATTGCATCCCTCTCATACCCAAATTTCTCTAGACACACACAAGGTACGAGAACTACTTGCCCCTCCATACCCCGCCATCTCCCCCCATGTTTGCGCTGTTTGCACACTGGCGCAAGGCTGACGGCAATGATGCGCGCAGAAAAGGCACAATGGCTGAAGGACGTTCCGAACCTCTGCGCCTGGGCAGCAAGGCGCCCAACTTCCAGGCCGAGACGACAGCCGGCCCCATTGACTTCCACGAGTTCATCGGCGACAACTGGGTCATCCTCTTCTCCCACCCCGAGGACTACACACCCGTCTGCACCACCGAGCTCGGCGCTTTCGCGAAGCTCGAGCCTGAGTTCACCCGCCGCGGCGCAAAGCTGATCGGTCTCTCTGCTAACACAATCGACTCGCACGATGGCTGGATCAAGGACATTGACGAGATCTCGGGCAGCAACCTCAAGTTTCCCATCATTGGCGACAAGGAGCGCAAGGTCGCGCTGGCATACGACATGTGAGTAGTAGTGTAACTGTGTCGCGACAACGACTGACCCAGCAACCCTACAGGATCGACCACCAGGACGCTACCAACGTCGACAGCAAGGGCGTCGCCTTCACCATCCGCTCCGTCTTCATCATCGACCCCAAGAAGACGATCCGTCTCATCCTCAGCTACCCCGCCTCCACCGGCCGCAACACGGCCGAGGTGCTCCGCGTCCTTGACAGCCTGCAGACTGGCGACAAGCACCGCATCACCACACCCATCAACTGTACATGCCGCTCCACTTGATGAGAGAGAGAGCAATGCTAATCTTTTCTTCAGGGATCCCTGGCGATGATGTCATTGTCCACCCAACTGTTAGCAACGACCAGGCCAAGGAGCTCTTCCCCGACTTCCGCATCGTCAAGCCCTACCTCCGATTCACTCCTCTGCCAAAGGAGAAGACCACCGCCGCTTAAGCGCATACTATGGGTTTTTGAGGATGAGTAGAGGAGCCTGAGATGCTTCTCACGGGATATACCACGAGCATGGGCAGATACCAGAAACGTTTGGGCCATGGGCTACATAGATAGCTCCGTCATACATGTATACGAATATGAGAATGAAACCATCACGCTCCATGCTGCACTGCCATGCCTGGTGATTCTTTGGCACTATTCGCGCCGTGCAAATACATCGCGTAGCTGCCCATGGCCGGTTCAGCGGCGGGCCCCGAGAGAAGAGTCGCATTCAAAAGGTCAACAGCATCACCTTCCATGGCATTTCATTCGTTGAGTTCCTCCTTTCTCTTCAAAAAGCCCCTAGACGTCATAAACAACAATACCAAACAAGAATTTCCATCACAAGAATACCAAAAGCAACAACCCAACGCCACCAAACCATCTTTCCCAACTCCATCTCGCTATGTTAGATGACCATTCTCTTTGTTCTTCTTCTTCTTTTCCAAATCTTGGCTCGTTGTCTCCTTTCTTCGCTACTTTTCATCATCGTCATCATCATCATCATCATCAAGCGCCGTGCAAACCAAGACCCACTCCGTCTCCATTGCCCATGGCGCTCGCATCAACACTCCTGTCTCTACTTCTGCCCATCTCGCGGATCCTACGGCCTTCCATCAATCCTCTTAGACCGCGTTTCTGCAGTCCTACCACCGCGCTCATCTCGCCGTTCCACACTTCTCGCTCCTCAATACCGCTGCTGTCTCCGAAGCCGCTGTCAGATGCCGAGGCAGAGGTCGACTCAGATGCTGCCGAGCTGACTTCGTCGTCGTGGTTCCGTTCGACATCGGTGTTGACCCGGAGCGCGCGTAGTCCGGCGTCTAGGCTGCGTTCGACGTCGGCGACGGTCGTGTTGTTGTTTGTGTGCGAGTTGGAAACGCCGTTGGTCGTACCGTTTGTGCCGGAGACGCCGTTGACACCCATGAATGCGATTCCAGAGCCTCCACCTGCTGCCATGGCTGCGGCATTGAATATTGCTGCTGTATTCCTGTTGTCGAGCAAGAGATGGAGACGTTCGATGATCGCTTCCAGGAGGCCGTCGATGTGGTATGGTCGAGCGAGTTGAAGAAGAGAACAGAGTATCTGCGGTGAGCACAGAGGTGAGTTATGCAGTGGTAGAGATGATGTATACAAGAAATGTATGAGGGCCTGAAGCGTGAGATGAGTGTGTGGTAAGAATAGGGTCCTAGGTCGGTGGGAAGGAGAGTGTGATGAAGGCTCCGGTGGGCTCAATGAAGAATAAGCATTTGCCGAGACTGCGGTAGCTTCCGATGGCGTTACAGTGTTAGCGGTAAGTGTCGTGGCTGCTGAATAGTTCGTTCTGATAGAAGGTGTAATGGTTATGCTCGAGTTCCGCGATGGATGCATTGTGGCAGTCGGTCGTAGGGTTGCCGCGTCAGCATTCTCCTTCTCGGCACTTTGCGCGCTTTCCCGAAGAAGCTGATTGAAATAAGGCCCCCATCGTCTAGCAATTAGGTGCGAATTGACGGGGATGCGCTCGCCATTCAGAGCAAGGAAATCCATATCAGCAAATTCCCGCATGCCCAAGGCCATTTGTCCGAGCTCAGTAGCTGCAGGTAGAAGTGTTCGGCCACCAGCAAGCACGTCGAGTCGGTCATGTTGTGGTGGCGCGCTTACAGAGTTGAAGCCTGAAGCGGGTGTAACTTTACGTGGGTTGTCGTACAGTCCGAATGCTTCCAACTCAACAACGCACATATTGGAGAAGTTGATGCGGCGGTGATTGTAATCTTCAACCAGACTCCGTTTGCGATTCCCCAGAATCACGAAACTGTTCCTACGATTCCACAACACCCCTCTATTCCAGCTTCCCTGACTGAAGATGTTGCCCCCAGCTTCTATTCTTCCCCAGCTTAATGTGCGCAGGTCGAGGGCCCAGAGAGCGTACTCTTGTTTGGAAGAGGTCAAGAATGTACCGCTTACTACAAAGTGGTTGTTGATGACTCCGCCATTTGGAAAGCGGAGACCAGGCGGCGAAAAGTTTCCATGCATCGGTTTTTCAGAAAGGGATCCGTCGGGGTGCCGCACTTGCAACTCAAGCTTGACATCGAGGAAATTGTAATTCGAATATATCAGCGTCGCCGACTCGCCATTTGTGCTCGAGCTTTGGTCGTCTGGTGCTTTTCCTTCGTCATTTCGCCTTCTTCCTTCACCAATATCATTAGGGTTAATGCTGGTCAGAGGCGCAACCACACTTCGATATGCACCACAGCTCCTGCCCAGGGAGCTAGTCTCTGTCCACTTGAGGCTCCGCAAGTTAAAAACGCTGATCTGTTCGATATAGTGGTTGGCGCTATCTTGGCCGCCCACCACTAGCATTTCCGCGCCACCATCGCCATCTAGCTGAACACCCAAAGACCCTTGGTTCGGATTCGATGAAGGTGGGTTATGCCGTATAGCGGTTACGGCAGCTCCAGTTGAGCTGAAAACGGCTGAGCTCGGGAGTATGGTAGCGCAATGAGCATAGCGACCTTGTGGTGCGTCGCTCGTAGCAACATGCATCCATGTGCGCGTGGCTGCATCGTAGATGTGAACGTCAGACATGACCACAACCTCAGGTTGCGCATCTGCAGGTGCACCTTGTATTACAGAAGTGGCCTGGTTTGACGACGGACTCGCAGGCGACATGCCGCCGTAGCAGACAAGCTTGGTGTCGCCAAGTGCACACACGCTGTGGAAATATCGCGGAGGCGGGATATCACCCTTGGTGTCGACCTTCGTCCAATGGCGCTTGACCAAATCGAGCTCGTACAAGTCCGACGTGAGCTGTGGCCTTGTTCGTGAAAGTCTTCTGCCACCAAAGACATACAGCTTGTCCCCTAGGATGGTGGTGGTAGCGCCTACAAGAGGATGAGGCTCTTTGCCGGTCGTTCTATGTACGTTGCATACCAGTCCTGATAGTCCTGTTGTAGAGCTTGTGGGCGTGGCCAGTCCTGCGAGCATTGCTGGTGATTGGGAGACACCGGAGCCGGGCGTCCGCGCCGAAGATGTAGGTGGACGGTCGCCGCCATCTTGAGCATCTTGCCCGTGTAAACTTGTCTGACTGCTGTTCAGACTCGAGATGAAGGGCGCCGACGTCTGAGAATCAATTGTATTTGTCCGGCTCTGAGACATGCTGGCCGGATTTTGATGATGCATTGAATTCTCGCGTGGGGCTTCAGGGTTAGAAGGAAGATTGATAGGTAAGGACGAGATTCTTTGTACAGGTATGGCCAAATTCGGTATTAGTATCTCCACATGACGAGACTTAGTGCTAGAAGAGTCGCTCAAGGAATTGCCGCTCGGAATGGGTGGACCGGAGAGGCTGGGACGACTGCTCGGAATGATAGTCGATGTTCGGAAAGACCTGAATCCAATGCTCGTACGGGCGCTTTCAGGTACTACACGTGGATCATAGCGCGTGGTGGCGATTAGGTTTGCTGAATATGCTCTAGAGTCGAGTGAACGTCTCTTGTTAAATAAGGCCTGTTTTATCTTAAACGCCGTGGGCCGTTTCCAAAAGGACGAGACGTCGCCAAGTGGCTCGGTACTAGCACCAACGGAGGCGTAAGAGAGACCTAAAGGAAGGGCCATGGTTAGCGATCAATTTCGAGAAAGGAAATTCGAGATGCAAAGTGATACTGAAAGAGGAGTGTCCTGCTTTTGAAATATTCCGATGTTGCCAGCTGCAGCAAATGTCCAATGCAGACCTTACTGCAAGGTCTCAACCACCAATGGACCGCAGTGGCTTTGATGAAAAGCCATGTTTACATATTGGGCAAGGTGACTTTGCTGCGGTGCTACTCTCGTGTGGTACAATGGCTTTGCATGACGCAGCGTCGCGTGGTAGGACGAAATAGATCTTTCAGCTCCCAAAAGCATGATTTCATGCAGTACAGGAGCAAACCGTGACGATTCCCAGCTTAATCTCATACTTGAATTTAGGCGGTGGAGGCCCTAAACGGACAATCGGAGACGACAAAGAGGGGGGTGACGTTTATAAAGAGAGGACAAAAGCCTTACTTGAGAATACGCCACACACGGAGCGGGGAAGGGTGAGATCCAGCAGGACGGTAAACGTATGCAAAGAAGGAAGAGGCCGTAGTCGACGGGCAGTCTTGCTGAACTGGCGCGTACAGATGACAGCGAGGTTCGTGCCCAGTTGTGGAGCGCAGAGGCTTCCTACGCTGGATAGGGATTGGCGTCTTGGCAAGTATTGCAAGGAGAGTCCCAGCTAGTAAGACGTCGATAGCAAAGGGTCTTGTAGGACTGCGGGACGAGCTGCAGATAGCTGAGAACTGTGTGAGACAAGGCGGAGCGAACGGGACACGCGACGGTGGGATGGGGGCGGAGGAGGTCCGGAATCAGATGAAACCCAAATAGGCCGAGACTCGACACTACTCAGGTACCATGGATAGGCAACAATGGCAAATCCTCAACAGCACAGCGATCGGACTTGGACACGCGAGGGCGTTGCACAGCTTTTTGCTCCCGGGCGTCTTGTACAGAGTGCTCATCAAACATGTCCTGGGCCTTCCCCCCGGCAGAGCACGGTCGCAAAAACAATTAGCGCCAGGAATGTTGCGCGACAAATCAGCTGTCATGAGCCTACAAAATTAAAGGCGCTATTAGCGCGAGAGACCCATCTAGGTGTTGACATCGGTGACCATGACTGCGAGCGGCCAATACGGAAGAGACGGACAGCCAAAGGTTCTATGAGTAGCTCAGAGAGGCTTCAGACCGTCATCGTAAGTGCAGCCTAGCTCTAGTCCTCTGTTGATCGATTCCGTCATGCGCGAGGCAAACCACACTCGTATAATCAAATTTTGGAAGGATTCAGTGCCGTCGCGTCGTATACCGTTTACGGACATCTTCGCGTTCCGATTGCTTTTGTTGCAACTTCAACGCTGCTCAGGAGGTTTCGCGCTTCTCGGTCTCGATGTACGCGGGGTTGTGGAGCTCTTGTATGGGACACGTGTACTTTTTGGAGAGAAGAGTTCGTGGAATGCCAGCACCAGGTACTTGTCGTTGGTGTAATAACGCGACAGTTCGCGTCAAGATGTTGAATCAATTCTTGGCAGCAGCTTCTGAGAACCCCAAACAAATCTCCGCTTGAACGCTCTTGTCGATGTGCGCGAGTAGTCCCTGACCCCTGGGAATCCGAAAGGTGATTTAGAGCAGGCGATTTTTTGTTCGGTCACACTGCACCCGCGCGACTCTATACGGCAGGAGTAGGGGGCAAGGCCCTGCTCGTCAGCTCAATTCATCATGAGTCAAACATTGCGAGATTTTGCTGCGTAACGTACGGGATTAATTGCGACTGCCTCATGTGAGAAGTAAAAGCCAGATGGAGTATCGCGCCTACCCATCGTGAGCTACCTAGAGGACTTCATCTGTCAATATAATGTAGCTGGGCCCAAAGACTGCAGCAAAGCTTGACTAGGCTTCCTTATTCAAGGGTACTACGAAGCCATCCATACTGTGTTGAACGAGTTGTGGATAACGTGGGCTTACGATGTATGTCCCTTCCTCACCCCCGGTTGCTCTTTCCCAACCATCACCGACCCTTTCTCAGCATCAGGTACATTACTCCTTCCGTATTCGCAGTTGAATGTGTCTCTCAGGACTGAATATCAGAGCCTAAGCTGTATTACTAGCGTATATCGTCTCCTAGTTTTCATTATTACGTCAAAATCCATGGCATAAAGGGTTGAAAAGAAGATTATGGTGTTATTATGATTCGGCTATACCCTTCCCATTCCCCATTCCTACAGGCTCATGCTGTTCTCATCATCCGCATACCACAATCATCCCTCAACTCTAGTTTGAGGCCTCGACTGTGCGTTCGGTGCACAGCCCTGCACCGGCCGAGTGCCCTTGACTACTAGTTTTTAGGGCATCTAGGACCCGTAAACATCTATAGATATTATAGATGTCAAGTTGCACCTGCCAGTGAGGGGCCAGTGTAGCATCTTCACTTCCTTAGGTCTCGGCTCGATAATGAAGATAAAGTCAAGGCAGCTCATGTGCCCTGACTTTGTCTAAGACCCAGTGGCGATGGCAATCACAACCCTGGAGTTGACAACGATGATGCTTTTTCGAATGTCTTCAAGTCGTTCTCGAATCTTCCCTCTCTGGTCTCGAGATGTGTTGGAGCCATCGATCGATGGAATTGTGTGAGGAAGATGACTACTCCTAGTTGACGGTTTGGCGGCTGTCCTCAACTTATTGGTTGCAACTCTTGGGGCCTTGTATCGTCTCCGATCATGACCAAGCTTCTCTTCATGTTCCTCTAACGACTCATCCTAGCAGCCTCAGGCGCCCTGGGCATGTACGGCGGAGGTGCATCATATCTCGCTGCGCCCCTCGCATCCCAGGCACCTCCCTTTCCCCAACTCTGCTCTACTCCACCCCAATTACTGTCTCCTCCAATGACCCTCCTCGAAGGCAGTCTAATGGCGGGGGCGCCACCCTCTTTTCTAAGCAATCTTGGGCCAGTTCCGGAAATCTCATGCATATGCATAGCATGTTGCCTAGCGTTTCTTCGGCTCCGGCTTCGCGCGTACACGAGGGCGAGGATGATCCCGACGAAGGCGCCGATGAGGATTATGATGATGAGAATTACGGTTCGATGAGTCGAGCATTCAGATGTGTAGTTGACATAGCAAGAGTTTGATCGTCTTTGGATAGTAGGGGTGGTGTCTTGGTGAGTAGAAGAGGAGCGCGGCAGGATCTGAGGAGCCATAATACGTGTCTTGGTTGATGATGAGGCGCTATTTGCGTGATGCTGTATCCACGTATGTAAAAGACACAAACAGACAATGTCCTCAAATGCACAATCAGATAGATAGCCGGAAAACAAAGCCCGTCAAAAGCGCAAACATAACCCACTAGATATCCTACTCTTCCACCACCCCTCAAAGCCGCATCTCCGCCCCCTCCAGGGCGCAGCCTCGCACGACAGGAACGTACAGCGTCATTTTCTGCCTACCTTACAGGCAGCGCCTCAATAAATCTCAGGCACGCCTTGTGTCTGTGCCTCATGCCAGGCGCTTACCACCAGTCTCATGCCGTATGTTGTTTGGGGGTATGCCATTTAGCTTGCTGACATGTTGCACTGCCCCTCAGCGCGTTCGCCTTGAGGGCAGCCTCGCTCTATGCGGGCGAGGCGCTGTTGGCTTAGAGAGGAGGCGGGCGGTACATGACCGATTATTTTTCTTGTTCGATTGTTCACTGGGTATCTTTGTATGTACAAGCAATGCTTCCCTCTTGTTGAGAACTTGTTCCGACAACGGCGCTGTGCGAGATGAGACCGGAAAATAGGTTGCCGCACCGGAAGGCCTGAAGCCCGCCCCTTCAGGCGCACAGCGACTCGTCAAGATCCAACATTGCGCAGATCTGTTTGACGGTCAACGACACCTGCCCTCCAAAGCTTCTACTTCTCAAATGCCGCGCAACGACACCTGTCCTTATGTTTGACGTTTCTACTGCACTGTCGAGGTCGTTGGGCGGCGCTTCGCGACACAAAACTGTGCCGTACGCTGGGGTTCAGCCGTGCCCCCTCATCGCGCAGCAGTGATGAACAGGCCTTAGGCAACATGGGACCGCGGGGTCGCGCAATTGTGCCTTAGGCAGTCTCAGGGCGATTGCTGAGCCATTAGGCTGTGGAGTTCCATCTGATGGTAGAGGACGCAGTCGGTAAGGCTGTCGCAGGTTGAGTCAAGAGGATGGGGTCTTTCGCGATTGGCCTGCACGCCGGCCAGGTAAGTACACGTGAACGCAAGACATTCAGCATAGAAGAGTGGTGAACTTGAACAGTGCCTCGTTGATCGCTCTCATGGAGGTATACTTTGCGTGTCATGGTAAGCTTAGAATGGGGCAGACTGAAGAATGCACACCGCGACCACGCAGTTCCCGTCGTACACTTGCACAGCGATAGCACGCGAGAGAGCCCGGCCTAATTTTGTCTCCCCCGGCAGCGGATGTAAACATTTAAATGTCCTTGGCGTTGGGGAAAGGCTACATGCTGTTGTTCTAGATACCCCGAAAGCCCCTTCTAGAACTACTTGTAGTCGACTCGTCGCTTCGGCTATACATGTGCCAAAGGCTCGCATACCAAGCATCTTGACCAACATACTCGTCTCGAGGCCTAAACATCCTACTGGCCCAAGGCTCAAGCCACGAAGCCCAATCTTGCTGACGTTCCAAAAACATCAGTAAGAACCACCCCCCCCCCCC